>VNJN01008371.1:0-212410 GCA_008042485.1 Drosophila mayri
TGGTATCAATTCAAGGGGCACACCTACTCGCTGAAACGTGCGCAAATGATGATAAGACCTAAAAGGCAGTGCCATTAAAAATAAATCATTATCATTTATTACATTTTCCAAAAATATACTATATTAAATACATGTGACGTATATTATATAATGATTTAATAAAATAATGCAGTTTATTGAGAGATTTCAATTGAATTTTATTAAGAAATTGTTAGATTCCTAAAACTAAATCATATTTTTAATATTAAAATCTTCTCGAATGATAAGATGGCAAGTGTTTTTCACTTATTTATAAGCCTTGAGGGCTGTCAATGCGGTGGATAATTAAATAATTAATTATTAACGAGGCCAATTAGCTGAAATTCTGAAATTAAGCACACATCACATTAGCCAGCGATGCGATCAAGAGGAGGTTCGAGGACTCACAGGACTCGAAGGGCTGCTGCTGCATTTCTTTTGCCGATGCATACGCCATCGTATCGCAACTGAGGAATCCTTGGCAACCATATTCCTGCCGCAAAGACCGAAATCCTGATCCGACAAGGAGCCGCTTAAAGCGCGCATTGAAAATTAATTGTAATAAATTTTTGTAGCGCACCAAAATAAGTGCAACAAATATATAAAATAAATAGTTGACACTGTTTTAAATTAGTTGAGGGAAAGCTTAATCAAATTATTTCGCTTTTTTACCTTCCGATTTAATATTTGTTTGAAAATTTGGCTTTATAAAAGAATATCCCAAGCAATCAATCTGTTCAGTAGTCATATCGGGCTATAATTATTCTCAATTTTTGTGATTGATTCAAATCAATTACTGAAAAAGTTTCATTTGAAGGAGGAGAATATATATATATTAGATATATTTTATGGGGTTATTCACATTATTGCCTGAGCTTTTCTGGGTATTTACTAATTTTATAAATATTGAATGTCTTTCTAAATATTATTGTTTTATTTCTAGCTCCTAATTAATTAATTGCAATGTTACAATCTTATACTCGCAAGTTCCACAAAACATAGTATACAAATTTACGATCCACATGACCACAAAGCTACAAAATTATGTATCTTTGCTTCCTTTGTTGTCCAACAATTTAAGTGCTGCTGTGTTTGTTGCCTCTGCTTGGTGGTGAGTTTCGTATAATGTTGCTGAATGCGAGTGGAGACTCTGTAAAATGGCTGTTAGATAACAGAGCAAAGTTAAAATAAATTCCAGATATTTTGATGAGATTTTTATTAATTGGTTATAGCTCTCAACCATCTTATATCCTTTAAGAATCATTATCTTGTATTTTAGCAAATTGAATAATATTTTATAACGATTCAGATATTGAGATTTATAATAATAGTCTTAGTAAGTTTTTATGAAATGAAACATATTTAATCACTAAGCAAAATCATAGCGAATGAAGGGACATAAAATATTTAAATCGTATTTTAAAAAATTATACTTAGACTTGATATTTGTATTAAATTTTTGAAATAGTTTATATTCTAGTTTAGCTTATTAAATTAAAAAAGAAAAAAAATCTGTAGCCAGCCTTCACCCTCTCGTATCTAAAATTCTATTCAAAAAATCTGGAGTTTTACTTGCTAAACTCGGAAATGCGTTCCAATTATAAATGCTATTCCAATGACAAGCCACAGGACATACATATCTGCTGTCTGTCAATCAGTGTAGACGGAGGAGAGACATTTTTATTTGGCCAATTCCAGCCCTCCCACTCTCCAGTATCATATGGAGTTGTGTAGTCCTGCAGGAGTCTCTCTCTCTCTGGTTAGGCCTCCTTCAGTCTCCGTCCTTCATCCGTCACGGTCCTCCGATCAAATTGAATTGACATGTGTGTGACTCGGCTTGCAGCACTGGAGTCGTATTTTAGAATGTGTCTGGACTTTGCCCCCAACCCAAATGAGCAAATGCCGGAGCTTGAATGAGTCATGTAACTGAGGCTTTAACTTGCCATGTGAAAGGACTTCGGCCGCAATAAATTTCGAATGGAAGCGTACCGAAGCCCAGGACGACGACGGCTGCTGCACTTAAGTTTATTTCGCCCTCTGCAGAGTCAACACAATCAAATCAAGTGTATCTGTGTGTAAGGGAGAGTCTGCGGCTGTGTGTGTATATGCGTATCTGTGTGCAGCTCCCTGGTGGTTGCAAGTTCGATTGCAGTGCGTCTATTTGCGGAGACTCCGCTGCAAAAGTCAATTGACTCAATAAATTATTTTTAAAGCAATCAGAGCTACTTTTGCGACAAAAATGCAATCGAAAACTTTTGGTATTTTATGTCTCTTGGAAATTCTGTGCCGAAATATTGGAAAGGGCAAGTATGCTACAAATGTACCTTAACTGACTCAAATAGTATCTTTGAATTTGCAGGAAATGAAGTTAAGCAAAGTGGCTTGTAACCGGAAGTTGATTTTACAAATTTATAGATAGTTTAATTGAGTAATTATTGTAATTGTTTTTTCTTCACCTTAGATATTTCTGAATTAAAGTAGATTATTTAATTAAAGAGCAATGTTCTTTTAAGATGATTGGAAAATGATTCTACCCTCATTTATTTTCTTATTCACTTTTCTTTCATTTATTATTTTATTATACCAATAATAAATCATTTTAACCACTAGAGAAGCAATTAAGTAACCTGTTGGTCAACAGAATATTAATTTTAAATTTAACCTTTGAAGCAGTCAAGCTGAAGAAACTCTCAATTAGTCGAAAACCAATGCAAGTCATATGCCTGTCATTTGTGGCTGCATTTTGGGGGAATTCGAAATATTTTCAATTATATTTGGTTAGAGCGGCCCCGTGGCCTGCATGCTGCTGCCTCACAAGTGAAATTAGCCAAATTATTGAAGTAAACAGGGGCCGAGCCGACAAGTCGCCTTGTTTGCGCTTAAAATTTAATTTCACGCACAATTGAGTTCATGCATAATTTGGGTCCGGGGTGATAAATTATTGCTATTATTGCACACGGCATCGGGGGCATAAAGGAGGTGTGGTGTTCCGTCGAGCCACAGGCTGGCCAGACCACATTGCATTGCTGGGGCTTGCAGGAGCGGATCTGCAGGGACATGGGCAAAATAATGACCCTTCCTGGCGTCCTTGTTGCTGCCGCTGCCCGGCTCGTTGGCTGCGTTCATTAATTCGCTGCCATAAAATCCGGCCAGGGGCATATTTTGCCTAGCCAGAAATTTGCATACTTTATGCAGTTAGCAAAATAAAGTTGGGTAAAGATTCTCTAAAACGAGCCTCAAAATTTGAATAAAATATTTACCTAAGACCCCATTATGAAATATTTAGTATCTAAAACAGCGTAAGGCAAATGTAAAGTTGGTTATATAACTTAACAAATCAAATATCCCTGAAATTTGAAGTTTTTTTCTAAAATAATTAATATGGAAATTAAAAATTATTATTATTTATAATGTACAATATTTTTTTATTATGATTTTATTGTCAGAATTTGTAAATAAACTGAATTTCTTTTCTATTAATTTTGGAAATTTCTTTCCTTTGATCAAAAATAATACTAGTTATCAAAATAAAGACATTTTATTAAGATCTTATTGCCATTTTTTTTTTTACAGTGCCCACGGAGGATATGAAGTAACAGGAGGCACCTGTTACCGCGCCGCACGCCGGGATCCTGGCCAAAACGCCTACAACACATGTCTGCTCATAATTAATGTGTAAATTGTAAAGCTCCGCTGGCCCACTTCCTCGCTCCCTGCACCCAGCTACCGCTCTCAGTGCGTCCTCCTTCCATGGCCAACTATGGTATTCCATTGTGGCCATGTTCAACAGCGAAGGCGACCAGCGCGACAACAAGCGGGGCCAAAGTAACCTGTGCAGGCTAAAATCGGCCCATTTGGTTGGGAGGTTGGGGGGGGTTACGGCCCAGTTAGCACAGAAACAGCAACGTCAATAAACATGCCCATGCCCACGCCCACATCCCCCGCCGACAAAATGCGTTATGACGCCGAACGAACTTAATTGCCTTCGTGTAGTTCACGTTCACCTGGCCACCGGTATCCTAAATGCATTCACATCCGCATCTAAATCACTTCCACGTATTTATGGCTTTCAATTGTTTGATTTGGCCAAATGAATCAATAGATTACAGCGGTGGTCAGTTGGGCTGGCTTACTGGAATAATAATTGCCATTGGGAATTACCCGGCTAAGCAGATTGATAAACTCCTAACGTGTTATTTATGTAATTTAATAAATTTGTGATTCATACAATAAATATTTCAGCATTTTATACAGTATATTTCGATGTTATCTGCTTAAATATAAAATCTAAAATTAAAATCTCAAATTAATCTTGACTGTTAAAGCTTTTAGTTAGCTGATTAGCTTTATCTGTGTTATAATTGACTATAAATGGATTCTAATCTTATTGCTTACACAATATGTAAACGCAAAAGTCATCTCGGATATAACAAGCTATATATAAACGGAGACTATATATAAGTTAAACAGTTAATTATCTTCCGTATGCAGTTTAGAAATAAATCTAAAGCAAGAAAATTGATTGGGGGATTTTGCTGTCACTTGGCAAAGTGGAAAGTCCAGATTAAAAATTAATTATGTATATATTTGTTAAATACACCTTGTTTAATTCTAATAGTTCCTAAACTTTCTCGAATATCTAATAATCCTCCTCAGTGGCAAGAATCTCATAATTGAGATGTCCACTTGCATTATAAAGCTGACAGTATTTTTGCAGGGTAAGAAGGGCGTAAATAGCATTCGGCACTTCAAAAATGAGCCTTTGTTTTCCATGTTTAATCATTTGTAGGGTATTACACACCTCTGGAATTTCGAGATCATGAACTAAGACTTCTTTTAAGCTCTCCAATGGATTGGCTACATTTTTGTAACTGATATAAATCAGGCGAACGTGTCCAGCAGATGTAACAATATTAATGTTTCGGCACTTATCCAAGTTTTTTACATCGCTCTCCTCCACCCATTGGCCATTTTGTTTATTGTATATATTCGATTCCGATTCGGATTTTTCGGTATACGTGATCGCCTCCCAAAGTGGAAGTTTTTGATTCTGGTTCTCATCATCCGAGGGAAACACAAAGTCATTCACATACTTGGGATCTATTTTAAAGGGTTATATATAATTAATTGATCTTTTTTATATTTAACTTTATATTGAAATCTTACAAGCAAAAGTATGACCCAGAATAATGTAAAAGGCAATGGAAAATATTCCTAGTAATCGCAGCTCAAGCATTGCGGCAGTAACCTGTTTCCGATCTGAGATACAAATCTATACTGATTTACAGTATTTCACAAATCAATTCTCTACTATTTCATAGATGCATTCAATCTCTTAAACAAAAGCTTTTCGTTTAATTTGCTAACTCTGAGAAGTCTGTGAAATCTCTTAGTTATAGGTGTGACTTCCCTTAGGTTGGAATTACTCATTTCATTATCACATCATTCTACATTTTTAGAGAAAGCTAAACATTAATTGCTCAGTAAATTATCGTGTAGGTAAGTATATGTTATCAACAGAACCCCTGAGTATTTCAATTTAAAAGAGCTTAAATTTTTATTTAATTTATGTTTGAAAGCCAAGCTTTTACATATAAATAAAGACTAAACCACACATGACGATTCGCTTTGACTTTTTGATATTATTTCGAGATATAGACCTGAAATTGTCGTGTGCAGGCAACAACCTTTTGTGACATGAGTCTATTGTGGCCATCGACTTGAAGCCCCTGGCCCTGGCTTTCTGCTGTGGCTGCCATTAGTGAGATTAAAACTACGACTAAAGCCGGGCAAAAGCAAAAGGGGCACAATGTCGCAGCGCCGAGCTTTGGCTTTGTTTCAGGCCGAACAATGGGCGTATCTCTTGCAGTGACGCAATGCGTACATTGTCCTTCACAGGACAATTGCCAGGGAAAGGGGCCAGGAGGCTTAGGATGAGGCATTGTAAAAGATATATACCGCTCGACAGTGCAAACATCCATAACAATCCAGTTGACACAAATGCAAGCCCCTCGGCATGGCAACTATGCTCTCTCTCCCTCCCCGCCGTCCCATGCTTTGTTCGCTTGGCAACCATTCAGAATTCATTCCCAATACTACATACATACATCCATAGTTTTCAGTGCAATTTGTTTAATTCTGCATCGGGATGGCTCATCCTCCTCCAAAAACTGCCAGAGAACTGACAGTCCTGTAATTGACAGGCGATTATGCAATTCATTTGATGTGGACTCGTCGTATTGGTGGCCAGCAAACTGCAATTAATCATTATCTCAGAGCCTGTCGAGCGACAAATGGAGGCTGGCTTTTAGCCCTTGCCGGGTTTTATTTTTAACCTTATAATTAGTCAACTTTAACTGGCAGTTATTTGAGGTGAAACTACCAAATGAAATGCAACACGATGGTCAGTTTTTATCAACAGATTAAAAGTCATTTTAGTGAATTTAAATCATTTGATTTTCTGTACATAAAAATAAATATTGTAAACGGAAATCCTTCAAACACTTTTCAAGGAAATTAATACTTATTAAAATTCTGTTGTCACTCTGTAAGATCAAAAGTCAAGAATCTTGGTATCTGCAATTAAATTCGGTGCTTTGAACTCTTTTGTTTAACCAGCAAAAAACTTGTTTGAACTTTCCGCGCCTTTACATTAAATCTCCTTTATTGTGGTAAGGCCGAAATTTTTCAGCTTTTTACGTTCATTAAGTAAGGAGTTACAGTTAAAGTCAAAATGTTAGCACTCCCAAAAAAAATTTGAGAGATTTATTGTAGAATTTTAAAGTATTTTGTCACCCTTTTAACACATTAAAATTATTAGTATTGGATACATTTTATTTATTTAATGTAGTTTATTATTTATGAAGAAGAGTAAGCCGAAATACTTTCTTAAATTATATTAAAAATATTCATTTAAAACACAGCCATTATAATTGCCAACACACTTGTATTCTTGCCATTTTCCCGGCTCACTTTGTTGCGGTTTTCCACCGAGACCCTTTAATTATATTTCTACTTTTTCTTCGCGGTTTTCAGTTTGATTTTTCGAAAGATGCTTATAAGTTATGCCGGAAAATTTCAAGTTACCGATGGGCGAAATATTTTACAGTCTGGCAGCCACTTGTAAGTATGTAGAAAACAATCAAATGGCCCTCATATATCTCAGGACGAACCGTCAAACTCAGCAGGGAGCGTCAATAAATTGTGTGGCAGTAAAGGACACAGATGGATGGGGGAAAAAGGACGAGGGATTGGTTAACTTGAAGCTAATGGAAAATTGGAGCATTGTGCACTCTGTTTGCTCGGCAATATGGTCACAGCAGTTTTATTAAATTCCTACAAAGGCTTCTTCTGCCTGCCCAACCCGCCTAACTACCCCGCAGCGCACAAGAAAGGCAATAAAAATCATTTAACAAAGTCAAACAACAATAAAAATTCAACTTTGCCGTCAACACAAGAAAAGAACGAGGCAGCAGTCGAGCATGAAAATGCGCCAAAGTACATAGAAAGCGGGCAAAATTAAATAATAAATATAAATATAGAACGCGAAATGCGAGATTTGAGCAGGCAAAACTTTTTCCAAATTAATTTTCAAATCTCTGCACAACTCATGTGTGTGTGTCCCTGTCGTTGTGCAGGGACTCTGGCAGGATATACCGATTTATTTTGTCATGCCTCGTCAGCCAGGAGGATGAAGAGCAAAGAGCATCATCATAAATCAATCCATTTGATGAGAACCGGTCACGGGAAGGAAGGAGCAGAGTGAATTTAATTACACTTAAGCAGGCGGACGGAGGAAAGGTTCAGTCCTAACATATCTCACCGTCGGCCAACAAATAATTCCTCTCCCCCGATCTAACCACTTCGATTTGAGGCCGGTTGCAATGCAATATTGCTAAGTGCTCGCTCGGCCCCACTTTGCAGGCCTTTCCGTGACTTGACAAAAGGTCCTGGAAACGTTTGCCTTTGTCGTTAGTCCCATATTGATTTTGATTTGAAAGACTCTTGGACATTTTATTGCGGCCAACCGATCTCGAATTCTCGAACCGTAAATGAACCGGAGTTGGCCAAAACAGTTGGCCATGTTTGTTAGGTAAATGCTTCTACTAATTAACAAGGAATTGCAATTAACTTGGCAACTGAAATTTAAGTTATCTGGGTATTATTAGTTTGGTTAAAGATACAATTAAGTTTTGATTTCAATTTAGACAGAAATATGGAGTTAATTTCAATTGTACTAGCATGGAAAATAGCTAAATATACATTTAAGGTCTTTGGTTAATTTTAAATAAATAAATAAATATAAAAACGAATATGATCCCAGAAAACAAACTTTTATCATTTTATTATTTCAGCTTTAAATTTTGATACAAAAAAGTTAATATATTTTATAGATATGATTAAGAATACATTTTTATATTAGAAAAATATGTTTAAATTTAAATTTCTACCTAAAAACCAATATTTACTTCATTTCACATTAAATATTGCTTTTTTAAGCACCATCTTCCCACATCGGAAATCATGTGAAGTCTTTAGAAAAACCAATCAGCGAACTGCAAACGCATTCAGTTGAAATGGAAATTACCAATTCCCTTCCAGAAGAGCCACATGAACTATTTCAGCTTTCACCACCTGCAGATGAGACATGTACGTAAAATGCAAACGAATTTTTTTTTAACACGCACACCCAACATTTTTGGGGACGCACTCCGTGCAATTACTTTCCGGGGGACGTGGGTGAAGCATTCCGAGAGGAAGCACCAAGAAAGTGGAATGTAAGGGGCCGGGAGAAGCCCTAAGTTTGTCATGCGAAAATCATACAAACTTGGTTTTCGTGAGCTCGCGAAAGTAATTGAGGCGGAAATCCCTAATTGGCACCTTCGAGGAAAAGAAATCACTAGAAGCGGCATCGTCAGATGAAAACTTGCACACGCAGGGTTCGCGGTGGGGAGGAGGAGGGTGGAAAAGCCGCGGGCTGAGGGGCGGGCACACGTAGTCTTATGCAAATGGGAAAACTTTGCTCATCAGCGCACACAAATTGAGTGAAATTATCAGTTCAAGTGAAATTTACACTTGCTTGTTGTCGCCTGGCAGCGACACTTGGAGAAATAACGCAGGAATTTGGTTTTAAAAAGCACATTAAAAATTGAAAAAGGAACTTATTTATGCTTTAAGTAATTTATTTCATAAAGAAAATGAACTAAATTAAATAATATTACAATTTTATTTTACATACATTTATTTAAATTCATTAAACTTTTTTCTAAAATAAAAAAATACGTCTTAAATAAATTATATTATTTTGTATGATGACCTTATTTTATTTTTTAAAGTATTTTATTGTCAGTGTTTCCCTGCAGCCTTTACTGCCACAGCTCGAATTTGTAAATATAACTCTCCAATTCTCACCAGTATCCTTATAATTCCGCTTAGCTGCAAATCCAATTAAACATGCAGAGGGCTTTGCCAAGGAAAATAACAAAAATTAAAGAAAACATGTGTGCAATACTTTCACACATTCCGCTGGCATCTGGCTGCCGCCTTCACATGCAGATTAATGGCCACAGAGTTGTGTGCCAAAAGCGGCGACATCTGCTAAATGGTTCCACGTCTTCGCGCCAAGATCCGTGGAAGCAACATAAACAAAAAAAAAGGAACACATGGCCTTCATAATTCCGCCAACATGAAAGAGTTGATAGACTGGCCACCAATTAACGACATTTTCAAGAGCTAATACTAATGAATAGCTACAAAAAAAACCCACTTAAGGTGTTTCATTTTGTAAATTTAAATTTTAAACATTTTATTTTCCAAGCAATCAATATTACAAATTTAATAATTTGTGTACTGGCGTTTCTCAATCAGCAATTTTGTTAAAAATTCTTCATCCCTTTACATTTACCCATCCGGAAAGGCTGCGAAGGGCAAAATCAAAGTTCATTATTGCCAAGAACATTCGGGCCGACTTCCTGCACAAAGCGGCTTCCCCACATGGCGTATACGCAATATAAATACGTAATTGCAAGAAACACCATGGAAAACGGGCAGAGCCATTGATCAACTGGCAGTCAGCTGAAAGATGAAAGCTGAAAGCAACGACGCACAAAAGGACCAAGGAGGAGTGGCCCAAAAACGGGAATGGATGGGTCTGGAGGAGCTCATCAACTAAATGCAAAGTTCTTCTTCCAGGCAGCCTGTAGAGCACGAATAATTGACGACGACACGAAGTTGGATAATGAGGGGATTCCCCACACATGCACTAAAAAAAAATATTGATAATGTTAAAGTGAAAAAGAAGTAAAATTAATACATAACCAAAAGGTAAGGTTTATATTTTAACAAACAATTATAAATTACATTTCCTTTAAGTTTATTAAAAATATTTTTAAAAAAATTAAAAAATACCATTTAACCCTTGAAAAAATAAATTAAAGACAAACTATCTAATATTTTATCTTGATTTTTCATTTATTTTTAGTTGTTAAAATTTTTTTAAATTAAGAAAATGAAAACGTATAAAATTATATTTTAGTATAAACTCTTCGCTGAATTTTTCAAGTGCCCGGAGAGGGATATGACAAGGCAATGCATCGTCAAGTTGATGCAGACTGCTCCTTGCACTATAATCCTGCGGAAACACTTGAAAATGATGGATGAAAATTATCGCTTTCTGCAACGCATGCAAATGCGCAAAATTACTTTCACATGATTAATGCTCCACCGGGGCAAAGCTGTTCCAACTCCATCTCCATCTCTATCACCATCATCTTCATCATCATCGTCCCTCGTCCTCGTCATTTCATAATTAATCCAACAGAAGCCAGAAAAAGGAGCGAAAAAAAAAACGAAGCGGTGGCAGACAATTGTTGAACCTCATTTGAAATTCATATTTTAAATATTCGCGTCAGTCAATTAGAGAGCAAAGGACTCTGACACCGAATTTGCATTCAACCGTAAAATTATCAAATTAATATTCCGCCCCGGAGCCCGGTGGGTGGCCAAGAAAAGCCCTGGTCTCCCACCCCCCTCCGCCGTATCCGTCGCAATAACTGTCAGGCCAAGAAGTTTTGTATGGCGCACATTTCGGCAAGTTGTCGTCAGGACAGATACCAAAGTTCCTGGGTCCAACAATGCCAATTTGATGAGAGAAATTTCGAAATATATTTATACATACAGCATACAGCGGCAGAGGTGTTCCGGAAACTTTTTGGCCAAATTCGTTAATTGGAAGCCAAAAGTTTATCTATGAAAATGCAAAAGAACTTGCCACTTGCCAACAGTCAAAATGTATAATAATGAAGCGCAAAAATTAGATTACTCGCTATTCATAGCAGAAAAACTTAACTTTAATTTAAGTTTTGTGGAACTGGAAGAGAAAAAGACTCTTTTGCGAAATATTTAAACCAAACTTAATAAGATATAGATATTTCAAAGAACTTCAACTGATTGGCTTAGCAATTTATTTGATATAATTTTTAATACTTTTAAATTGAAAGTCTTATTTAGTTCAAAAGCTTGAGTTCAGATTTCAAATAGAATTAAAAATTTAGAAAGGTAAAACATAAGATTAAAACATAGCCATCTAATCGATATTCAAAGCCTCCATAATCCATTAAATATTAAGGCAAGCATTTAAAAATTATATCAAATAATTCGTTTCGATTTGCATAGTGATTTTCTATTCAATTACCAACAATGCGGCGAAGAATGCTGGCCACAATGCGAATGGCCATCGAGTGGGCCAGATGATGCAGACGTGAGTGGGGGGCGGGCGAGTGCCATACATCTAATATTCTGGTCCATTTGGGCCACTATCGAATTGTGAATGTTCGGTGTACCGGGCACCGAGCATCCTCGAGCATTGATATAAACCGATAAAAACGACAGATGGGCCCCGGCATCCACACACTCCCAGCATGGAGCATGGCAATCGAGTGTGGTCTGGAAACGGGAGTGAGCTTGTGGCCATCCAATCCATGTAGCAACCGAAGGAGTTCCCCAGGCCACATGCAAATCCCAAGCACTTGAGGCCAGGCGCTTATTCTTTGCATTTTGTTTGTGCTTCAAGTTCGACCACTTGGCTGCTTTTGGGGTTTCATGCCCTTATAGTCCGTTGTTCAGTTATTGAAAATATTTCCTTTAGTTTCCATAAACTTAATTCATTGTAAATTTGTTAACCTTCTTATCTTGGAATAAATTAATCTCTACTTCAAATTTACTTAAATATTTAAGTATATTTTGTGTCACTTGTGTTACTGTGTTGTTCCGAAATAAAAACGTATATTAATATAAATATTATTATAAATTAATTTAAAAATTTTTAATCAGAAATACATGTCTTGAAATCCAAGGAACAAAATATATTCCTCTATATAACTAAAATTAAGCTTAGTTTCGCTAAATGATTAAGTAATTAAAGGAAGTAAGAGTATTGCAAACTTCAGTGTCCTTTGCCCAAGCTTCACTCTTGTTATCTATTGCCATGGACGGATATATTGAGATGCTCCCGACAATGCCTTGTGGTGTGTGGCCTGGCAGTACGAGTTTCGGGGGCTTCAGTTCGGCCAATATCATTAAGTTTGCACAATGGGGAAAGCTACCACCCACCCTTCGTCGTCATGTAGACATATTCGACTTTCCATATGTACTACACATATGCATATACATATTTATATATACATTTTGTTTGTCAAGCTAAAGCCAAAAAATAAATGTTCATAAAAAAAGAGAAAGGAACTATTGTGATGGGTGGCTGGTGCGAAGCAATATACCTTTACCTATTAAATTTTTAAATTTTTCATTTTAAAATTTTAGGGAAACAGAAATATTCAAAATAAATAAACTAAGATACTATTTAATACTTAGTTAAAGGACGCTCTTTTTAAATATATATATATTTAGATTTTACTAATCAAGTATTTTATGTGTCGCAAACTTGTACATTAAAGTGTCACTTTCTCAACATTTAAACTAAAGCTTTGGCGCGCAGATTCACTGGATATGGCAGCATTTCCCGAAGTTGCTGAACCGCTTCAAAACTAGTGATGGTTGCCACTTAGTCTGGTAACGCCATCCCAAAGATGTGGCACCACTAACGTATTGCAAAAATATTTTAGATACTCGCGTCAACCAACAAAAAAGAAACAGCAAAAAAGATTCGCCCAATGTGCGCGGAATAAACAGGAAATCGACTCAAACGCGATCTGAAGTACCTCTAGCACACCGCACACAGGATGGAGGCACTAATCCCAGTTATAAACAAGTTGCAGGATGTCTTCAACACGGTGGGCTCCGATTCTATACAATTGCCACAAATTGTTGTTCTCGGCAGCCAGGTAAGCGAATTGCGAAAACCCTCTCCGCACCCAATAACGAAAAAATGCGATTTCCCCAGAAGAAGAGCTCCAAATCAAGCGAGTCTATTAGAATATTTAGCTTTTTTTAAAGTAGTTGCACTACAATGGATTTTCAGGCGCCTGCAAAATTATATAATGTGGATGCGCTTGCCGGCATTTTAGTTATGTTTTCTCAATTAATCGATTCCTTGCAGTGACAATCCCCGCAATAACCCTCGCTTTTTGTTTATATAATAATATTTGGCAATGTTTGCCGCCCGCGACCATGGAAAATCAATATTAGGAAGTATTATAAAAAAAAGTGACGAAGAAAACAGCTGCTGTGACACATTCCTGCACATACTTACATACACAACCCGCTCGAAGCAAACAAACACATGTGAGTGTATGTGTGTGTGTGTGTGCCTTGATCGCGGCTTTAATTGCACTTTGATTCATGATTGTGAATTAAATTCCTCATGACGGAATTCTGGAATTAGTTAAGTCTGCGATACCAAGTACAGAACAGCCTCCGTAACTTAAACCTTATTGGGAAGTGATAAATAATATTCGATATGGCTGGGAATTCATTTAGAAATAAATCTAAACTTATTAAACATTAACAAAAATATTGAAAAATCGCACTTTTAATAGCTGATACAAAAATCCAAGTTTTAATAACATTTCTCTTATAGAATGTTTAACTGTATCCGATAACAATAGCTAATCTGTGGGTTTCCAAGTGCTTCCTTGTTGCACACGCTCTGGAAGCTCTCCTTATCGGTTCATCGACGTTTATCAGTCTCTCAGTTTTAACTCCATTTAATGCTGTTTAACTCCCACCAAAAATGTTCTTCCAGAGCTCCGGCAAGAGTTCGGTGATCGAAAGCGTGGTGGGACGCTCTTTCCTGCCCCGTGGAACTGGCATTGTTACCCGTCGTCCCTTGGTTCTGCAGCTGATTTACTGCCCACTGGACGATCGTGAGCATCGTTCCTCGGAAAATGGTAAAATTCAATCAAAATAAGCTAAAGTCGGTGGCTAAATCATAGTTCTTTCAGGCACCTCCAATGCTGAGGAGTGGGGCCGCTTTTTGCACTCCAAGAAATGCTTCACGGACTTCGATGATATCCGTAACGAGATCGAGAATGAAACAGAGCGTGCTGCCGGCAACAACAAAGGCATCTGCCCGGAGCCCATTAACCTGAAGATATTCTCCACACACGTTGTCAACTTGACGCTGGTGGATTTGCCCGGCATCACCAAGGTGCCCGTTGGCGATCAGCCAGAGGATATCGAGGCGCAAATCAAAGACTTGGTACTCAAGTACATTGAGAACCCCAATTCGATCATTTTGGCTGTGACGGCCGCCAATACGGACATGGCCACCAGTGAGGCATTGAAGCTAGCCAAGGACGTGGATCCCGATGGCCGTCGCACCTTGGCCGTGGTCACAAAGTTGGATCTCATGGACGCTGGCACTGATGCCATTGATATCCTCTGCGGTCGGGTCATTCCCGTCAAGCTGGGCATTATCGGTGTAATGAATCGCTCCCAAAAAGACATCATGGATCAGAAGCACATCGATGACCAGATGAAAGATGAGGCTGCTTTCCTGCAGCGGAAGTACCCAACGCTGGCGACTCGCAACGGCACGCCCTACTTGGCCAAGACACTTAACCGGCTGCTGATGCACCACATCCGCGACTGTCTGCCAGATTTAAAAGTGAGTTCATGTCTAACAATACATTTGTTCAGAAAAGTACGTCAAACGTTTAAACTTTATATTTATCTACGAAGATCGAGAGCAACTTAAAATGCAAACATGTATCTCTCCTGTTTACAGACTCGCGTCAATATCATGGCGACGCAGTTCCAATCGCTGCTTAACTCATATGGCGAGGACGTCTCCGACAAAAGCCAAACGTTGCTGCAGATCATCACGAAGTTCGCCAGTGCCTACTGCTCCACCATCGAAGGCACGGCCCGGAATATTGAGACCACTGAGCTGTGCGGCGGTGCTCGCATCTGCTACATTTTCCACGAGACCTTCGGCCGCACTCTGGACTCCATTCACCCGCTGGCGGGGCTAAGTAAAATGGACATACTGACGGCAATACGGAATGCAACGGGCCCCCGACCAGCGCTGTTTGTTCCAGAGGTTTCGTTTGAGCTGCTAGTAAAGCGCCAGATTCGCCGACTGGAGGAGCCCTCTCTGCGCTGCGTCGAACTTATACACGAAGAGATGCAACGCATTGTTCAGCACTGCGGCAATGAGGTGCAACAGGAGATGTTGCGGTGAGTGGATTTAGCTAAAAAGAACGGACAGTTCTAATAATGTATATTTCCGTACAGTTTCCCCAAACTTCATGAGAAGATTGTTGATGTGGTCACGCAGTTGCTCCGCCGTCGCCTGCCGCATACCAATGTTATGGTGGAGAACATTGTAGCCATCGAACTGGCATACATCAACACCAAGCATCCCGATTTCCACAAGGATGCGGCTCTAGTGCCCAGTCTGCTGAAGACTGACAACGATCCCTACTCCCAGGTTAATCTGCAAAGGCGGGGCAACACCCCGCGCAACCACATGTCACCACAGGTTTCGGCACAAAGTGGAGTCTCCCAGCAGCAACAGCAGCAGCAACAAAATGATACCCATGATCAGGTAAAGATATATATTTTTTATTTATACTTTATACATTTAACCCATTTCTGGACTAGAACCACGTTGGCGAGACGTCATCGATGGCCAGCACCTGGCTGTCTAACATTCTACCGCCGGCACCAACGCGTCCGGACAGCATTGAGAACTCGGCCAGTAACACGCCGGTTCATAATAATCTTGTCAGCCCGGTGAAGCCGGTCAATCTGCTACCCGATGTACCAGCCAATCACAATCCACGCAGGCTGACGGACAAGGAGCAAAAGGATTGCGATGTCATCGGTGGGTATTATTACTGCGATAGGAGTAGATATATAGGATAAACTTGTCTCAGATATTAATTCGATATTTCGGATTTTAATAGATCATCGCACTTATAAATCCATTTTTAAATGTTAATCTATTTTACAGAACGCCTCATCAAATCGTATTTCTATATTGTGCGCAAATCCATACAAGACTCGGTACCAAAGGCCATTATGCATTTTTTGGTTAACTACGTTAAGGACAACTTGCAGAGTGAACTGGTTACCCATCTCTATAAATCGGATAGGGCCGAAACCCTCCTCAACGAGTCCGATCACATTGCAGTGCGCCGAAAAGAGGCGGCCGATATGTTGAAGGTAAACTTTCTGAAATAGTTTTTCCCAATTTTATTTGATAATTTGAATGTTTATTTTTTTCAAGGCATTGACACGGGCGAATCACATCATCAGCGAGATCCGTGAGACTCACATGTGGTAGATCTGGCGATTTGGAGCAGCCTGTTTCGACTTAATAATCCCCACATATAAGCAACATGAAAACACAACTATTTATTGAAGACGCGTTTGAAGAGAACTCAACTCCTTCTTTGTTAAATGTTTCCACTCCTAAGCACTGAAATATCATCATCAAATTGCATGCGACCCTTTATTTCAGGGCCTATCATTTTAGCGTAATCCTACGGCAGCATTTCGATTCGCCTAGCATTTGTCATTCTCGCTTTATACAGTTTTAGGATGGTGTAATGGAAACCGTGACTGGTTTTTAAAGTTATCCAACGCACTTATTACACATTGAATAGTCAAATAAAAGCAGAAAAGGTTGATTCAAACATTGTATACTTAATTTTTTTTGTGATTAGATTGGACTGGGTTTATACGAAGAGTGCATAATGACGTGGTATACCATCTTATCAATATTTGAGAAATAAATGCAATGAATAAATCCATTTTTACTGCCTCTTCTACCCATTAATAAAAGACTCTCTTATTTCGTAATAAAAACTTTAATACTTGGATACCAGTTAAAATCTAATTTGGAAAACGTCATTTGTATTGCGGCAAAAGAACAAAACAGAGGAGAACAGATTAGGTTGCAAGTCACCTCAAGGGGGTAAGCTTTACGCCCTAGACCAGAGTTGGTTAAATGCTCCGCGATGCGAGTGAATCAGTTGGAAGGTAGCAGGGATGGTGACGACGACTCAATGACAGCCTTTGGTAAATGGTAATCCCGTCTAGGCACGGTTCGTATCTGATAGGACTCGCACGATGCACCCTACCCCGCCCTTGGCGAACGCCTTCTCGTGCCACTGCAGCAGATGGCCGCTGGAGCCCTCCGACGGAATTTCGAATCCCCGGTATATGTACTTCATCAGCACGTCAATCAGGTCGTTCTGATCTACGGTATCAATGGCCTGGTCGATCTGCGTAGACTTAATGGACAACAAGACCCGCAGGGTAATGTTCAGGGCGTGGTCCTAGAAAAGGCCGGAAAGATTACAATTTCTCCAAATCAGCCGGGCGGACGGGATGGCCTACCTTCACATTCTGATTCTTGCAACGCAGCGGAGCATTCTGCAGGGCACTGAGCAACGCCTCTACGGATTTTCCTTGCGTCAGCAGCGTCGTAATCTCGCTCTCGTCCGGCCCCGCGGCGGCGCTGTCTACGCCGTCATCCTCCCGGAAGTTGTCCTCGTTGTACTGGTCCACATCGATCTTGCGGAACGCACTGCTGGATGTGTTTTTGGCCATGTTTTTGATTGCCTTTCAAGCTCTTTTCTTCTGTTTCCAAAAAATATGAATCACGAAGAAGAATGAATCCGGCAAACAGATGTCTGACAGTGCGACCAGGCGACAACAAATACCAAAAATGTATTAAAAATAGCAGAACAATAGTATAAATAGTACTGTGAATATTTGTAAATTGCTGGAAACTCAACCAATAAATGCAGAAAGCTTTTATGTTTTCAGCGATTCACTCAATATTTTGTAAAATTCTACATAAATACTTAGTCTCATTCCCTGAATTTTTGCCATGTTGGGTATTTTCTAAATATACTAAAATATTTCTCCACATCAATGGTTACACTAATTGACTTTGTTTTTGTTTCAAGTGAGTCCAGGAATATCGAAATTCGCTTAAATTTTGCTAAACAATTTGATTCTTTCGAAAGCATGGCAAAGTTTCTGGGCCTCAACCGTGTGAGCAAGCTGTTCCAGATCATCCGCGAGTCCGGGGGCTTGAAGGCGGCCTACCTAAAGCTCTATAGGTAAGCCCCGGAATCTTATATAAGATTGCCTCAATCCGCAAACTAACATAATTTCGCAGGAACGATGATCTGAAGATCGGAACCCTGGTGGGCATCGACAAATATGGCAACAAGTACTTCGAGAATCCGTACTACTTCTACGGCCGCAATCGCTGGATCGAGTTTGCCCCCCATGTCAACATGGACTACGATGGATCCCAGATCCCCGCCGAGTGGTACGGCTGGATGCACTACAAGGTTCGGTTCCATATTAGTTAAGGCCCAACCAGGTAAAAGGATTATTATTATTATTTTTGTATAGACCGATCTGCCTCCCATCCGCGATGGCTGCCGTCCCAAGCACAAGTGGATGGCGGATCACAGCGAAAATCTATCCGGCACTAAGGGTAAACATATTACACTTTGAATGGAATTCTAAGTGTACGAATATTCTCTCTTGCAGAGGCATACTACCCCTACTCAACCACACCTAACAAAGTGGAGGCCTGGGACCCCAAGGCGAAGAAACAATAGAGTTTGGATAGCAAATAGTTATTTTTTAAATTCAAAAGGCAAATAGTTACGAAGTAAGAGAGCTCGTTATCGTGCTAATAAATCAAATTTCGTTAATTTGACTTTGAAAAATGTTGCAAAGCGAAAGACTCTTACGTATCAGTCATTTCCCTACCATATGCATCCATTATCAATACCACAGTAACACAATCCTCGTAGGTTAGTCAGTTATTTATTTAATCACAGCTATATAAATACTAATCCTTCGTTATATTTTATAAATGGAATTCATTAATATTATTTACAATCGAGCTTAGTGCCTTCTGGACACATCGTTAAGTAAGAATTTCTTTTGAAGTCACTAGCTGGATTTAATCTAGCTAATTAATTTTTAAGAACTGGAATCATTTCTTATTTACGCTAACATTACTCTATTAGTGCCATCTTCTGTGCCTTTTTGGCCCTGCGCTTGTACTTCTTCGCCGTATCCGCGCACTTTGTGGTGATTGTGGCTCGGATTACACGCTCTTTGCCTCCGGTTCGGTTCATAACACAGACCACAATATCATCCACTTTGCGCTGGTCTAACTGCAGCTTTGCTGGTCTCTCCCGGCCATAGAATGCCGGCGATGGCTTTCCTGTGAGAGTGTGTGTGGCTAACTCGTCGCTGCTAAAGACTACGCACAGGAGACATCTGGTGGCCACCGGAGCATTTGTGAAAAATACCTGCCCGTACTGGTGGGCCGTGATTTCGGTGCCATTCGGACCCAGTATATACACAGTACTACCATTCTCCTTCTGTACTCGCTGCGGATACTGAACCAGATTCTCTCGTTCGTTTTCGGTGGCGTTCTCGGGGGGATGCGACTCCGCGGAGCTGGTTGACATATGGCGGGGCCTCTTAGACGGCGGCGCAGGCACATCCTGGTAATCATTATCGTAGCGCTGGTTGAGAGTCTTTAACATCGAGGTAAGCCGCCCAAAGAGCTGCTCATAGTGGTGCTGGCTCTTTTGGATTTTGGCCACCTGCTGCTTAACGGATTCTTCCACGGGCCGAAGTGGCTCTATCTGTGGTTCTATGTTCTTAATGTCCCCAGAAGGTGTTGCTATGGCCACCAATTGGGCGTTAATGATACGACGTCTGGGAGGGGAACTGCGGCGATTTTCTTTTCGGGGAGTTTTCACCGGTACCATTGGAGGAGGCTGCATCAGTGGCTGTAATTGTCCCAATGGCCTCGAGCTCCTCTGTCGTATTGTGGCCTGCTGGGCGGCCACTTCGTAGTTGATGTAGTTTTCGATATCCATCTCCTCCTGCTTCATTATAGGACGCGAGAGCAGGCGGTAATAGTACGGCACGAAGTTTGGGGCGAATTGGCTTAGATACTGGTGATACGGATGCGAGAACTGAACGGAGGGCAGGACGGCAGTCTGCGGATGATAGTATACGGCAGGCAGTGAGTGTGGGTGCTGCTCCGAGCTGTGGATGACTGACATGCTAATTCCTGGTGCCTCGCTATTTGTAAGGTTAGAGTCCCGAAGGTACGGGCGGAATCCAGCGGCCATTGTCTCCGTGGATTTAACAACAGGTAACAAAAAAGGTTTACGTCTGGCAAAAAATGCAGCTGCAGCGGACTCCTAGTGTATTCTTGCGAATAATTTGTTGTCTGAAATTGTTTCAGAATTATGCTTTTACGGCCTCGGATTAACGGTTATTCCCTGCACCAGATGGTAGTCCTACCTGTACTTCTTTCAGGGATACCAAGGTCACCAAAGCAATACCTACATGCGGCTCAATGGAAAGATATGGCGGTTGATTTAAAAAAAAATAACTGGGTAATTATTATTTCAACTTATTTTTATTTAATTACTTAACATTTCCCTTATTAGCATAACCATATTATGAGAAAGTAATTTTATCAGTTTGAACTTCGATTATATACATAAATATGACTTATCTTTTCTGTTATTATATCACAATATTTACGATATTTTTTGGTCGAGTTATTATTTATCATATCGATTTTGAATAATATGACTATCTATTTAATATTCTATTAATAGTTACCCCCTAAGCCACCTAGATAATTTTTGGAAATTATTTATTTCTATATTATCATTAACCTGCAATCCCTTAAAAACAAGATTGTAATATTTGTTTGAAATTTGATTACATACATCTTCGGTTCGTTATCTCATACTCATATTTGTGGGTTAATCTTTTTCTTTCTTTTTGTTTTCACTGAGGAGACAGTTGAATAGGAGCATCAGAAGCGCATAGATGTGTTCGTAGGAAGCCACGAATTATTTAGCTAAAATAATAATATTTATCAAGTACTCTTATTTCATTTGCTAAACTAATTCTTCTTAAGGAAAATCGGAAAATGCTGAAAATATTACCAAACTGGATAAAGATGCTGAGTGAGTTATTAAACTAATAAACAGTGCCATAAATTATAGTTTGCAAGTCACATTTATTATATATATTACAAAAAAAATATAAATATATATATAAAATAATAAAACCAAGACATCGAGGAGCAAGCAAAGTGCTTTAATCATATGGCTTATTATGTATACTCCTCAGGCTGGCCTTCGATCCGAAGTATTTTTCCGTGGATACTGATGCTGATTCTGAATGCCAAAATCTGTTACTCCGCAGGATGGAACAACACAAGCAAGGTCATCTATCCTGTTATTAGCTCAAAGGACCTAATGATTAGTAGAGGAAATATGGCAAAGCTAAGCTGCAATGTGCGTACCTATGGGCAGGTAAACGTTTCTTTCTACTATCAGAACTGCGAACGACTGACGCCCAAACCAAAATGTCATCGTCTTATTTCCCTCAGAGTAAGTAAAGTATTAAAAAATATAAACTATTTTTTACTTATTATATTTATATATATAATTTTTTTCCCTTATAGGGACGGGAAACTAAAAAGTGCGGGAAGTTGGAAGATGGGAAATGTGGGGAGGTCATCTATGAGCTTTCGTTTGTGCCCGAACAAACTGGGATTTTCACGTGTGCCGCCCAATATTCTCCTGTAATAATGAAGCGAAGCATGACTAAAGTGACTCTCTCCGAAAATATGACTCTTGTACGTGGCTCCCAAGATAGCCTCATTTGCCACTCAAGTTCCATCCACTTCGAGAACAATCTCCGCTGGTACCGCAATGGCAAAGAGATAAGGGAGTTCGACGGTAAAATCTCCTTAAATGTGAAAAAATATAATTATTTATATTATTATTATTTTGCAGGTGTTAAAATACAGACAACCCATGATACAGTTCGGCGCAACAGCACTCTTTTTTTGAATTCGTTTTTCAAAGTGAATAATTATACTTACGAGTGCCGAGCATATTACCAAAATGATAAGTCAAAATACGAAAGCCGAAAGATTTTAGTAGAGGTGGATCTTAGGGCTCCACGGTGGACTTCTTACGATATGATTAAAAACTTGTCGGTCGAGCTAAAGCTTTTCGAGACATTGTCTCTGCAGTGTCTCGCCAACGCGACTTCCAATTTTACGGTTCACTGGTTTAAGGACGAAAAGGAGCTGATTGAAACGCACCGTACTCGTATTGTGGAGGCGAATTCTAAGCTGTTGATTTCTCGCCTTACTTTTCGGGACAAGGGTGTCTACACCTGTAAGGTTGAGAATAAATTTGGCAGAATCGAGAGATCCTTTCATGTTAAAATTTTAGGTATGTTCATTATATAAATTTAAAATTACAATTCAAAAATGTTTAATGCGTGTATCGTTTGGACTATAAACATAAAGTTTACAGCGTATTTCAAGAGCTTTTCGAACCACATGGATTGTACTGGGCGTTATTCGGATTCGCCTGTCTAATTCTAATCATTCTTGGCATATTTCTAACGCTGAATTGGCTTAGAAAATGCGCTGACCATAAATATTCTAATAATGACCAGACGATAATCAGCCCTAATGAAACATTATACGAACAGCCGTTGCCACTCATTAGGAATTCTGACATTTCATTTGGCATCGTATTTAAATCCATGTACGAAAGCATTAAACTGAGTAGAGCCGCCCCGATGGCTCCCAAGAAAAAGGTCCATGAAGGTAGCATGGCGATAAGCAGTCCTAATGAAGCAACCTACGAACAGCCGAAGCCTTTGTTATTCACCAAACGATTAGAGATTTCTGAGGATGATATATTCATGGAAGAAAAACTGGGATCTGGAGAATTTGGCGTGGTATACAAAGCCAAAGTCAAAAACATTTACCCGGATGAACTTACCACGGTGGCCGTAAAGACGTTGAAGGAAAGTGATACCCAAAGCAAAAATTCCCTTATAAAAGAGCTTCAGGTTATGGTTCATGTGGGCCGGCACCTAAATATTGTTAATTTACTTGGTGTCGTCACTAAAGGTGAGTCAAAGAAATTTTCCAGGATCTTACCTGTTCTTTAACATTACGCATTACATTTATTAACTACGCAGGCAAAATACTTGTAATTTTGGAATACTGTCACCATGGCAGCATTCAGGATTTTTTGCAAAAATTAAAAACGACGTCTTTTATTAACCAAATCTGTCCAAAAACTGGTATAATCGTCCCACAGCGTATGTTAAATCAGTCAACCCCGAATGTGTAAGTAGTTTCCGAGAAATACATTGGAAAATCATATTATGTTAGGTGAACTCTTTATCCTACGAAATCGAAACAAATAATAATTAATAATCATTCCAGATGGCAGACCTCCAAGCACATGACACAAGTGACCACTATAGATTTGGTCAGCTGGGCCTTTCAAGTGGCTTGCGGTATGGAATACCTACAATCCAAAAAAGTATTTCATGGTGACCTGGCTGCTAGAAATATACTTCTCGCCGAGGAAAATGTCGTTAAGATCTGCGACTTTGGTTTGGCTCGTATGATGTGGAATGATCCAATTTACATGAAATCAGGTAATTATAGCAGGAAATATAAATGAATACAATATGTGATGTGTGATATGCATTCTGATTATAGTAGATTGCAAACTGCCTATAAGGTGGCTAGCTCCAGAAAGCATAAGGCATCGTGAGTTCAGCAATTACAGTGACGTTTGGTCTTTCGGCATTGTCCTTTGGGAGATGTTCTCGCTGGGACAAACACCTTATTCGGAAATACATCGAATAGATATTGGTGAGTTTCTTCGGATGCTCGGGAAGGGGCAGCGAATGGAAAAGCCGAACTATGCCAACACTCAAGTACACAGGATTATGCTTCAATGCTGGAATATCAGGTGAGTAAAGCCAATTCAGATAGAGATTTATTTTAATAAATCACCTTTTTAGGCCCGATATGCGTCCATCTTTTGGTCAGTTAAAGACGAAACTAGCAAACATTTTAGACAGTACAACTGTCAATGTAAGTAATAATTTTGAATATAAACAAAGGAATAGCTAACAAATACTTTAAGGGGTTACATTTTGTTCGATAAAATATAGACTTCTAAAAATTGTTTTCATAATTCATATCTTTTTAATTCCCAATACATTTTTAATTACCAATATAGGGCCAACATTTTTTAAAGCAAAAATTTTTTCAATTCAACACATTTCCCAAATAAAATTCTTTAGATTTTTATTATTTCTGCCGATCCACTTCAAAGGTACTAACTAAAAGAATTTTAAAAGAAATCTATTCTATCTATCTAAATGTAACGCCTTAATCAAAAATATAAAATGCTATTTAATTTTTAAGATAATAATAAACTATATTTCTATTTGCAGCATTATTATAATCTTAACCAAGAGCACCGGTCATACAACGAGAAAAATGCGTTCTCACAACCGGAAATAGAACTTTCGGATTTCTCTATACCATAAACAAATATTTAATATTAATGTAATGGCTTATCATAATATTTTAGTCAATGTGTTTATTTATAGGTACAGGCAGATCCAGCGACTTTATTCTAAACTATGTATTCATTTTGTCGAATACTTTTATATAAACGAGAAAACAAGCAAAAAAAATAATATAGGGTATAATATTGTCCAAAGTCTAGTTTTATTTAATTCTCGTTTGTATTCAGGAGTGCCTTTCCTATTAGAGAGCAACTGGGCTTGCACATATTTATATGTATTCCAAAAGGATTTGATATCCCAATACACTGAAATTCCAATGGATTACCTAGAGTCCTGAAAACCGGTTATTGTCAATTTGGGTTCTCGGAAGCCATTTCAACAATAAATAACAGATGCATTTTCCATGTAGCATATTGTTCTCTATGTCAATGAAATTGGATAAAGTCCAATCTCTTCCGAAATGGAAGTTCGAAATTTACATAAATATTGTATAAACTTATATGTATTAAAACAAATAGTTAAGAATGATTAGAAAGCTGATTCTACGAATTAAGATTTTTGGTTGCCCTGAAAACAACAAAATTGATTCATTTTCGTACGTATTTTCGCAAATAGAGGTAAATTATTTTTAGAATCTAAGGTCAAATATTAAACAAAACACAAATGTATAATTGATTTTATGTATATTGCGATAGTGAAAACCAATCTTATGTTATCTTATCACAAATTTTTCTGTGTATTCTTTTTTATTGGAAAAATTTCGGGGTGGTTTGGTTAAATAAGAAATACCAAAATTAATTTTTTGCATTAATAACAATGCTTACTTATTACTTACTGTACAAATATAAAATAATGTCTTAATATATAATAATTTGTATTAAACCGAATACTCGCCATAAATTATTTATTTGATCGCGTTAGCTTTCCTTTTAGTAAAAATAAATATTTAAAAAACCGATCCACCAGATCGAGATAGTTCCGATAGTTCGTGCTTCACCAGATACCCGCGCCACTCGACTACCCTACGCTTAGCATCACACACATAAACACAAGCGATTCTGGTTCCCGCGCGAAACCCGTGCGAAAAGGTGGTAATAGGAATGGGATAAAGCGGAGCGTCGGACAGCTGGGCTAGTTGGAAAATATACCTAGTTGCTTGCTTGCTCGGAAACAGGATTGCAGGATATCGCTTACCTGGATAACAATAGAGAGAGCCGAGCCGAACCCTTGCACATGCAAGCACTTTGGCAGTCTGTGTGTGCGTGTACGGAACGTCCGTGTGCCTTGAATCCGTTTTTGTCTCCCTTTCAGAGTCGGATCGTAGGAAAACCACCCCTACTGCGATCGCATGCAGGCCACTTTTCGTATTCTGCCGCCAATTTCCACCAGCCCTGCGCTCAGTTGACGCCGATCCAGCGCGCAATCGACATGGAAAATGTAAGTTACCAGCGCTGAATTGCCTGCCAAATCCACGAACTAAATGTTTTCCTTTGTCTTTACAGCAATATCCACGCATCCTGGAAGCCAATTCTCGCGAGGAGCCCAAATGGCGCGCCAGACCGTTGTGCGTGAATGCCTGGTCCCAGACCTCCAGCGAAGACTTTGAATTCCTGCGCTCTGTGGGCGCGGATCCTACTGTGGAGGCCGAGAACCGGGCTCTGCGCGATAAGGTGCGCTACTTGGAGGCCAAGCTGCAGGAGCATACGGATCTCCTGTCGCAGATACACGCCACATCAGCGAGGATGCAGCAGGCGTCTTCCTTGCGGGCTGAATCGGCTCCACCCACCCCTCCCGCAGTGCAGAACCACCAGATCCTGACTCCGCCCAGCTCGGTTATATGTGCTCCCGTCCATAAAACGCAGCAGCCAAGGGCCGAGATCCTCGACTACAAGATCATATCGGCCTCTGACGATGCAGACGCCATAGAGATTCGCCTAGCGGCAGAGAGTTTGAACAGTTTGAGCACCTCTGCGGACTCCGATCGCCTGGAGATATGTCTGGGCGAGGAGCAGCAGCATCAGAATCATCAACAGCAACAGCAGCAGCCACCTTCCCATCAGTACATGATAGGCACGGGTATCAAGAGGGAAGAGTCTGATTCCCCAACGCAGCCCCTGCATTTCATCAAGCGACGCAAGCTGCAGGAGATTCAGGTGTCCGAGCCGCATGAGGAAAGCGTCCTGCGCCAGAATGGCGGCAACAAGATGCCCTCAAAATCGCCAGGCCATGCCAAGCTCCGGAATGGCAGCCTCACCGATCTCAGCAAGGGCGGCCAGTCCAAAGACAACGTGATGGTGTCCATTGGCCCGAACAATACCTGTGTACCCGCCAGTATTTTCGAAAACATCAACTGGGCGGTCTCGTCGTTGGCCACCAGAAAGTTGCTGGTCTCAATCTTCGATCGGGAGACCCTGGGCACACACTCGATGACAGGCAAGCCGTCGCCCGCCTTCAAGGATCAGCACAAGCCGCTCAAGCAGATGCTCGATCCCCTTAAAATCCAGGATATCATCTTTGCTGTGACACATAAGTGCAATGCTACCGAGAAGGAGGTGCGCAATGCCATCACCACCAAGTGTGCCGACGAGAACAAGATGATGAAGATTCAGAATGGCAAGCGACGGAGCGCCAGCCTCAAACGCGAAAAGGAGAACGTGTTCTAGTACTTAGCATTAGCACTTAGATTTATTATTAAGGTTAACCAAAAAGTAGCGGAAATCAACGACGCACCAACTCATCCAGATTATAGCCGATAGATATAGAACCTAACGCTACATCGAAACTGCATATGTAGAACACATATTTTTGAAGATCTCGAAGATATCTATACCAATCCGTAACCAAGTCGCACCTGTTTTGTGGTTTTATTTGCATAATATTGGGTTTGAGTTTTTAGTGGAATTTTCCAGACGAAGATTTACTACATATATAGAATTATTAGTTATTTTCTTTGGAGATGTTTTTTATATTACAGGGTATTAACAGTTAAGGAGTCATTTCGTATAAAGTACATATTTTTTTGATCGGCAACAACGGATATGTCCGGTTGCTCGTTTAAGCGCAAACTATTTAATTTTGTCAAAATCGGAATACTATATTATATAGCTTCCATTGGAACAATCGGAAAATTAATAGATACAAATCTACTCTGAGATATGCCTTGTTTAAATATGCCAGAATTTCGGTTCTAAATTGATACAAGCCGGATTATATTATATAGTTGTAAGAGGAATGATCTGTAAATGTTGAAACCGAGTTTAAGTATAAAAAGAAGAATTGAAAGTTTTCATCACTTCGATGTTTTTCAGTAAATATAATTTTTATTTTATATAATATTAAATATATAACATCTGAATTAACTGAATCATTTTATTTTATATTTTAAAACAATGCTTTTCATTTTATACAAATTGAAAAATACTTGTAATGATATTTGGTTAATATTTTACAAATTAAATTAGTAGTTTTAATAAATATTTATAATTATTCGTTGGCTTAAATGAAAGGTTTTGTAGTTTTCAGGAACTGGTTATACTTAAATGATTCCGAACTCGAGGCTTCGGTGCTGCCACCTTTTTTTATTTACTAGTATTTTTTGGCGGCAGGAACTCTGTTTTTTTGTTATTGACTTAAATTTACTTAAGAAGTCGACTAAAACGAAGCGGATTGAATGGATGAACGGTTGGAAAACATATCGCAGTCCTTCTTTCCACAACTGGTCGATCAAATCTTTGAAAATCATCGATCCCGCGCCTCTGGAAGCCAATCAAAAGGTGAGTTCCTTGTACAAATACGCTAATATGCCGGTTTAACTGTGAAAATATCTGTCAACTCAGAGGAAGAACAGGGACAGCTCTTTTACGAACTTTCGCGGCTGCTGGGCGAGGAGCTGGTGGAGCGAGCCCTGCATCTCTTGGACAGCTACACCTTCGTATACTACCGCTCCGGAGGAAACCGTCAACGGTGCGTGGTGGAATTGAGCAAGGGAACGGAAGTTTTCCGGCTGCTGCCGCGGACCAACTTCTGCAAGTGCGACTTTTTTCAGAGCCATGTGCTGCAGTTACCAGGAGGCATTCTCTACCACGATATTCCCTGCTTCCAGCAGCGGCATCTAGCCGGTTGGAGCGAGGAGAGCCGATCGTCCTACACCTGCCCACACGTTCTGGCCCTGAGGTTCCACCAGTTGCTGAAGCCCGAAACCGGACAGGAAATTAAGCCGGAGCAGTTAAGGCAGCTGTGCGGCGATATTTTCCGAGACTAACATGGAGGAGGCATCGCCCTACGGCGACTACAAATTTGTGGCCCGGTTGGACCACCTCAAGACCTTTAACCAGGCCATTAAGTCCATATGTTTTGATGATGTAAGAAAGGAAAACCCGATCCATGTGGGGCAAGGAAGTTGAATCACCTTTTGTTATATACATTTTCCAGTATGGCATGCTGCAGGTGTCGGACGATGGGCTGCGCATCACTGTGGAGCAAGGCAAATCCATTCAGGCTACGCTATTTATGCCGCCGGGCGCCTTCAAGGAATTCTATGTGCAGGACTTCCAGAGCTTTGGCTTAAAGATGAACGTGCTCTCCGAGTGTCTGAATCTATTTGGATCCGCCGACTGCAGTCTGAGGATGATGTACGGCGATCAGGGCGATCCGCTGAAGATCATTCTCTACCCGTACGATGATGAGGATGTGAGCACCGAGTGCGCCATAAAAACAATGGACTGCGAAGAGCCAATTGACTATGACATGAACCTCAAGGGTTCCGATTTAAATGTAATTTTTGTGCGTGGCCCGAATCTCTCGAAGGTATTCCACGAACTGGAAAAGTCTGCGGAGGAATTTGAGTTTGTCACTTCGCCGGATAGGCCGCACTTCAAGATCACCACCGTGGGAATAATGCAGGCCGTATTCAGTGTGGAGGTGGCC
Source organism: Drosophila mayri (assembly GCA_008042485.1). NCBI lineage: Eukaryota > Metazoa > Arthropoda > Insecta > Diptera > Drosophilidae > Drosophila > Drosophila mayri. Next base: position 29,791 of record VNJN01008371.1, read on the forward strand.
AAGACCAGTCCTATGATGATGATGTTTAACTGCAAGCAGACGGTGGTCGCTCGCTACAAGAGCCAACAGATACGTATGACCAACAAGGCAATGCAGGCTGCCACCAAGGTGGCTATCAAGACAAACTCGATTGGCCTTTTGGAGCTGCATCTGGTGATGCAGGGCGAGGGCCAGGAGGAGATCTTTGTACAGTTTTACATAATTCCTTTGCTCAATGCCGAGTAAACCTAAAATTAAGAGCAAAATATAGCTTTAAGATTTTTGTTGCCACAAGCGAAGAGTGTGTTTCACTGATATTGTTAAAATCGTATTTGTTTTATAAACTACAGCGATTGATAGGGCACAAAGTTATCAGTTGAACTTGAATGACCAACAGATAACCTCGAGCATCAGTAAATCCAGAAATTACTGATTTGTTTGTTCGCTCAGCTCTCGGTTGTATTTATAAAATATTATATTTACTTTGGTAAACAAAAATAGCAAAAGCCAATTATCTTCCCAACAAACTGTTATCATCGTTGAAAGCGATGTTGCCGCAGCATCTTCCCTACTTACGATCAGTATCCGCCGTGAACTAGATGAGCCTTCAGTCAACGCACGGAAAGCGACAAAATGTTAATTCTGGTGACACTGTTCCTGATCCCGCTGGGCATCTACCTGTACCTCACCTGGCACCATAACTACTGGCGCAAGCGTGGCTTAATTACAGCTCGTCCACTTAGCGTATTGGGCACCTATCCTGGCCTGCTGACCCGGAAGAGCAACCTGGTCACTGACGTGCAAAAGATTTACGAGTAGGTTTGCTTACGTTATCTAAATAATATTTATAATAACATTTTACTTTCACAGCAAATATAAAGATACACACCGAGCGGTGGGTGTCTTTGTCACCCGGCAGCCGCAGATCCTGGTCCTCGATCCTGAGTTGGCGCACGAAGTGTTGGTCGGGAATTTCCGCTGCTTTAAGGACTCCTTGACTAGTTCTTACATCAAGCATGCCAAATTGGATAAGTATGCTCCTTTTAATCCCTTCTGGGCAGCTGGGGATTCCTGGCGGCGACTCCGTACAGACGCTCAGGCGGGCATATCCGGGCATCGGCTGAAGCAGGGATATGCCATCTGGGAGCAGGGTGGAAAGAGGTTAACGGACTATATGAACCGCCAGGTGGCGGATCATGGGCAGGTCCTGGAAACCAGAGATGTGAGTTGAGGATTGGCATTTAGATAATTACGTGTGAGAGAAATTGTAATATCCTTGCAGCTCTGCTTTCGTTACACGGCCCATGTAATGGCGGACTTTATATGGGGCATCGAAGCTGGAACCTTAACGCGACCCACCGAGCAACCTAACAAAATGCAACAGATGGCTAGCCGGTGGACCAGTTACGCCTTTTACATGATCTCAATTTTCATGGCCTCCATGGTGGCACCCTGCGTACGCCGGCTGCTGCGTTTTCGTTTCTACCCGAAGGAAACGGACGAGTTCTTCTGCAACCTGACCAGAGAGGCCATTGAGATGCGTCTGAAGGGGGGTAGGGATGCAGTTCGAACAGATTATCTCTCGCATTTGCTACAACTGCGTGATCAGAAGCAGGTCTCCCACGACGAACTGGTGGGCCATGCTCTTACCGTGCTGCTGGATGGATACGACACCACTGGAGCGGCTCTCCTACACGCTCTCTACTATGTGAGTAATCTTGGTGATGACCTTTGGGTCATTTTCGTAATTTTCCTTTGCTATCCAGTTGTCCGAACACCCAGCAGCACAGCAAAAGTTGCGAATGGATATTATGTCTGGATTGGGAACCTACAATGACTCTGAGAAATTGCCTAGCCTGGGAACCTTCAAGAGCCTTGACTTTGATAAACTAAGCTCTCTGCCATATTTGGAGCAAGTGGTTTATGGTAAGTAATTAATATTGGTTTCTTGGTTAATCAAGTTTGTTGACAATTAATAAGCATAAATACCTCTTCTGTATATCTTCCAAGTCTGAATTCCTCGATTTATATACATATATGTATTAAGATATAGCAAAATTTGATTAGTATTAATAATACAATTCTATTTACTTTACAGAATCACTGAGGCTAAGCAGTTTGATACCTCAATACACGAAAGTCTGTACACATCCCACGACAATTCAGTTGAATGAAACCAAAAGGCTGGAAGTGGAGGAGGGAGTGACGATCATGATACCCAACTATCAGTTCCATCACGACGAAAAATACTTTCCCGAACCCGAAGTGTTCAGACCCGAACGCTTTGACAATGGTGCCTATCAGGGGTTTGTCAAGAAGGGCATCTTTCTTCCCTTCAGCGATGGTCCTCGCGTTTGCATGGGTGAGTCTCCCATTTATATATCATTTTGATTGAACAATTATTATTTATAATTGGTTTGTTTCATATTTTTTTCAGGCATGCGCTTAGCCCTGCTGACTTTGAAATCGGCCCTCGCTTACATTATCAGTGAGTTTGAAGTGGTAAATGGCAGCGAACGTTTGGTTCCCAACGAAGACGCTGGTTTTGGAATTGTGCTCCAGGGTAATGTTAACTTGGAATATCGCCGTATTCAGAGATAGAATTTATCAATTTCTGGCAAGATTTCGTTTATATAATAAATACGGCAAATATCTATATTATACGTTTTATGGCCGCCTTCAATTAAGTCTCTCCATAAATTAATAGTCATGCCTATATTGATAGTCTTTTGATTATGCACAGTTTGTTTGTTATTCGAATAATTTCATTAACTTGTGAAATCATATTTAATGTTTATTTTCCTTTTTAAATAGTATGTTTTTTTATTTTTTCCATGATAAGCTAGTTAGGGCTGAGATTAGCTCGTGTTTCTCCGAGAACCTAACTTACCTGTCCAACAAACAATTATCAGCAAAGTGTTGGGGTGATAGTGTTATCAATATCGTGTGCCGAATACAAATTAAAAGCTTATAAAACCGGTTCTGGCGGTGTAAAATAAAGATTAAAATTTGAGGGGTCTTGTCAGTAAAGTGCCCCGATGTATGTATGTTCCTATATAATATTTCGATTCCAATGCTTCAATGGGAATTATCAGTTCAAATAGCCGGCAGTTTCCATTCGGACACCGTGAAGATCTGATCGGTTTTACGAGTAGCCACCATGCTGACCACAGTAGCTCTGGTCTTGGGCTTCGTTCACATCACCTTTGCCGTGGTTTATTTCTACCTGACCTGGTACCATAGATACTGGGACAAACGGGGAGTGTTTACCGCCAAACCGCTGACCCTTTTCGGCACCTATCCGGGCATTCTGGTGAACAAGAGTCGCAGTTTTATACTAGACGTTCAAGAGGTTTACGAGTGAGTCTCCAACGGACAGTAAATATTACAATTTATGTAACTTATTATAATTTCTAGTAAGTACAAGAATAAACATCGAGCGGTGGGCACATTCATCACTCGACAGCCGCAGCTTCTTATTCTCGATCCCGCTCTAGCCCATGAGATCCTGGTGGACAAGTTTAGTAACTTCAGGGACACCATAACCAGCAGCTTTGTTGGCCATAATGCGGATGACAAGTATGTGGCGAGGTCGCCGTTTTTCAGCGCTGGCGAGGATTGGAAGCGAAGACGCACCGAGAATGTCGGCGGCCTGACGCCCAACCGGCTTAAGCTGGCCTTCACCATCTGGAATCAGAGTGGTCGGAAGCTGTTGGAGTATATAGAGCGGGCGAGGCGGCAGAAGGGCGATGTCATCGAGACCAGGGATGTGAGTAACACTAGATTACATTAAATACTTCCAAGGTAAAACTAATTAAATCCGGTTCTAGCTTTCTTATCGCTTCACGGCCGACGTCATGGCTGACTTTATATGGGGCATCGATGCGGGATCGCTTAGCGGTGACGTTGGAGAGATTGGGACTTTCCAGAAGACCTCTTCAGACTTTACTGTTTTTGCCTTCAACTCGATCATCCGTTTCAACAAATCCCTGGTGGCAACATTTATGCGGAAGCTGCTCAGTATGCGCTTCTTTACCAAGGCAACGGATGAGTTCTTTCTGCGATTGACCCAGGATGCCATGAAACTAAGGCAGGGTGGCAGTGGACAGGGTCGCACGGACTACTTATCCCACCTCCTGCAGTTGCAGGAGCGTGGGAATACCATTCACGACTCTGTGGGTCATGCCCTGACTGTCCATTTAGATGGATACGAGACGTCTGGGGCTGTGCTCTACCACATGCTCTATTCGGTGAGTTAATTTCACAATTGACAAGCATAAACGAATTAGAAATATAACACAAACACTCCTTATCAGCTGAGCGAACACCGCGAAGTGCAGGAAAATTTGCGATCGGAAATTTTAGACGCCTTGGCCACCAATGAGAACATCAGCTATGAGCAACTTAATGCCCTGCCCTATCTGGATCAGTGCGTAAATGGTAGGTATCGATGGGTCTGGGCAAAAGCATTTACTGAAAAAAATACAAGGCGTCCTGATCAACATTTAAAGATATACTCTAGAGCCAGGCAAAAAAAAGGGATCAAGATCTATTATTTATTTCTAGATATTATATTTAATTCTTTTAATTTATTTTTGTATTCCCTCAGAATCACTGCGCCTAACTACACCTATTGGGTTTTTTATGCGTATTTGCACTAAAACAATTCAGCTTGATTTGGGCAAGGACAAAACTGTGGACTTGGAGCCAGGAACTACGGTCCTGGTGCCCGCCTTTCAGTACCACCATGATGATAGTTTCTACCCAGAGGCAAGTGAATTTAAGCCGGATCGGTTTGAGAATGGTGCTGCAAGTGAATTTAACAAACGTGGTTGCTTCCTGCCATTCGGAGATGGTCCACGCATTTGCTTAGGTGATTATTATAGCCCAAAAATATCTTTGTGGTCCTTTGCTAGTTATTGGAATAAAATATATATTTCCTGTAATATCCTTCTTTCCCAGGTATGCGTGTGGGACAGCTAAGCGTTAAGACCGCCATCCTGCACATCCTTTCGAATTACCTGGTGGAGCAGACGAAAAAACTGCCCATGGGTGCCGACACGGGCCTGGGAATATTCCTTGATGGCGATGTCGAACTGAAATATACAAAATTGCGAAAATAAAACGCAGGGATTTTACTTTTTTTTCGTAATTTTTTCTGTCATTTTTGTTGGTTGTGTTGCCTAAGTGCAGAGTGCAGATGTTGCTTTTGTGTAAGGATTGCTGTTGGGGTTTCGCTTTTTATATTTTGGCGCAATAGTAATTTGTATACGAGTGAGTGTGTGTGTGTGTGTGCATGCGTTGGTGTGGATTTTGGTAGTGCAAGTGTGTTGGACTTTTGGGGGCAACCGCGGCAAAATTTAATTTAGCGCAAACCGACCGCAGACCAACTGACACTCCCCCCTTCAGCCGTCCCCCTTTTCCACTACTTTTTAGCTTCAAGCTTCACATGCTGAAAAAAATAGTCTTCAACTTTGGCTAGAGAGTAAATCTTTTATTTAAAAAAATGTGCATAATTTTTGAGTTTCACAATTTTATTTTGAGTAAAAAAGGTTCTCTTAAAACCAACTCTTAGGATTTGAATTTTAAAATAGATTTTTTGGTTAAGAAATAAAAACTTTTAAGAACATTAAAAATTTGGGTATTGTTTATTAGTATTTTAGAATACTAAAATTCTTAAAAATAAACATTTTGATTCATGTTCAATCAACCCTATTAGACCTCGATTTATTTTCTTACCAGTAAATTTTTGTTTAATTTTTTTGAGTGCATAACTGAGCCTTTGCTCCATGCACTTTCATATTGAGCGACCGCGTAAACAGTGGACGGCAACGAGGACAAAGGACAAAGGACGACACCGATCCCCAGCCACAATGCCACCGCATGTGCATGAGTATTGTTTTGCAGGCGCTCTGGTCATAGCTTTCAATTTTTTATATTTTATTTTTTTCCGTTATTTACATCGTTTTTTTTTGCACCATTTTTTGTTTTAGCAACAAGCCACAAAATTTCATTTGAGCTTGCAATATGGCGCATTTAAATTTTTCGCGCTCTTTTCCCGCCTCCCTGTCGAAGGGGAAATGATGAAGTATTCCCTTTGTGGATATGAAATTTGATGCCGACCCCATAAGCTGCCACTGAACGTTTTATGTGAAAGTCTAAACAAATTGCGGATTGCATGCGAAAATTACGGTTGCTTCCTGCCACCGCAAATATTTGGATTCAATTTGAATTTTGATATATTTGCGTGTGGATTTGCTTAGCCAGGATCAAACAGTCGTAAAATGTTAATGACTGGCGCAGTTAGCGCGAAGGCGAAGTAAATGGAAAGGTAAGATGGAGGACACTTAAAAGATTTTCATTTCCTTTTTGCACTGAAAGAACTGGCAAGATACTTTCTTTATGAAAATGTTTAAATATTCAAATTATTAAAAGTATTTGGTCCGGAAGAGCCTTAAATTAATTATAAAGATATCTTTAAAAAATTAAAATATGTATTTTGAAATTATTTATATTAAAACACGTAATGTAAAGATAGCACAAAAAATAGAAATACTAAGGACATGCTTTTTCTGTCAATTTCACCACCTACAATTTCATTTTTCATTTGCAGTTCAATATTTTCACCATTTTCCTTACCTTTTACCTTGCCTCTGGTTATAAATCCTTGGAAAAAAGTTGTCCTTTCAATTTTCCACAGTGTGGCCGGGGGCAAAGTCAAAGCCAACGGCAAAGCTTTCATTTCATGTTGCAACAACGCTCGAAGATAAGCAAGCGGAATGGTAAAAATGGGAGTGAGCCGGGGGCAGGCTGGTTGGGGAAAAATAGGACTTTCCACAGGATTTCCACAGGAGCAGGCACAGGCACAGACAGAGGCACAGGCACCAGCACAGGCAGAGCTGGCTTGCCCGGCTTCATGCTACGTTGGCTTTTATCCAATTTACCTGATAACCGCAAATGAGCGTTAATGGGCAAATAAATAGAAAAGTGCCAACTACGCCACTGCGACGCGTTAACTGAATGAAGCGGAGGGCATAGAGACGCAGCCACATCCACAGCCTGGGACTGGGCTATGGGAGACAGGTGGAATACCCAACTTGGGATACCATAACCATTTGTGCGGCTTGATGCCCTGTCGCGTTTACTTTAGTGCACATACTAAACAAATTTAATGTGCTCGCCGTTTTAGGGGTTTTCGGGGTTAACTCATTTTAATTTCGTTGGAACGAGGGCAACGCAAGGGCGGGATAAGTGCGAAAAATCCTTGATGCAGAAATTTTAAATCCATCAAACGGATTTTATATAGGTTGTCGAGAGTTAGCGTGAATAATCAACACTTTTGAGTGGGGATTATGGGCCAGGGTAATAGAGATTTTCTTCGGCAGGGCTTTGCGAAATCCCCAATTAGGGGTAATGCTTAAAAAAGTAATTTTAATAATTATATTAGTAGTTTTTATATGAAGTTTCTAATGTTTACTAAATATAAGAAAATAATTTGTATAATGTCCTGTTTAAGGCTTTTAGTACTTTTAAAAATATTTTTATTATTTCAGAATTTTGTTTTTAATTTGTTGATTTAATTTGTAATCTGCAAGAGTGTGCTGAAGTTAGCTTCCTATCTTGCTCAATCAATATTTTACTACTATTTGCTTTTGTTTAAGGATTATTAATTATTAATTTTACATATCAACATATCGTTATTCAGACATAAACCAAAATACAAATAAAATTAAAAGTTAGGTGCTCGTTTAGGTTTGGGAATCACTGAAATAATCACTTGTATGCTATTGACCCGAAAAATTATTGGCGAGAGATAAGGAACCGAAATATTTCTGGACAATTTGGTTGCAGAACAAAAAACTCTACTCATTCTTTCCAAGCAATCAATTTGTTCAGTAGTCATGTCGGGATTTAAATTATTCTCAATTTTAGTGATACATTTCCGAGGACAACGAGGGCAATGAAGTACCTCAGATGTATGACAACTTCAGGATCGCATCGGAGGAGAATGGCTTCGCACTGGAGTCTTTGGGTAGCAGTACCGGCGACGCTGGTGACGCCTTAGCCACCCATTTGGGTCACAGGATTCGAAGGGCTGTTGCTGTATTTCTTTTGCCGATGCATACGTCATCGCATCGCACCTAAGCGATCCTTGGCAGCCATATTCCTGCTTCAGAGACCGAAATCCTGATCCGACAAGGAGCCGCTTAAAGTGCGCATTGAAAATTAATTGTGATTAATCTGTGCAGCGAACGAAAATAAGTGCAACAAATATATATAAAAAATATTTGAAATTGTTTTAAATAAGATGCTGTAAATTGAATTCAAATTTTTTTGCAATTTACTCAGCTTTAGATTTAATGTAAAAATATCTTAAATAAAGAATTTAGATTCCTTTTTATGTATTATTCCCCGAAAATGTTAACTAATGTGTAAGTAAAAAAAACGTATATTTCTTTTGATAAAGAAAGAAAAAAATCACTGAACTCAATTTTAGGAATCACTGAAATAATCACTTCAGAGCCATTCACTCGAAAAATTATTAGCGAGAAATAGGAAAACCAAAATAATTCTTTATAAATTTGACTGTATAAAATAATCTCAGCTCATTCTTTCCCAAGCAATCAATCTGTTCAGTAGTCATGTCGGGCTTTAAATTATTCTTAATTTTAGTGATACATTTTCTAGCATGCACACACGCGGAAAATGTTTGTGAATTATCAACATTTTGCGGCAATGCGGCATCATTACGATCTCAGATGATTGCAGTGCGGTAGGGAATTAATATTACAATTTTTATTTTTAACAAGAAATTATTATCTATATTTTTAGTGTCGAGCAAGAGCGACATGGCGAGCTATTCGATAACTTGACCCAAAAGCTGGACACCTGCCTGTCCAAAACTGGCGTGGAAAATAAGCTATTGGATGACTTGACCCAAAAACTGGACACCTTCCTGTCAAAAGCTGTTGTGGAAAAGAGGCTATTGGATGACGTGTCCCTGAAACTGGAAAGCTGTCAATCCAAAACTGTTGTGGAAAAGAAGCTATTGGATGACGTGTCCCTAAAACTGAAAAGCTGCCTATCCAAAACTGTTATGGAAAACAAGGTATTGAATAACGTGGAGACCAAGCCCTATGGGAAGAGCTGCACCGAACCTTCGGTCCTTACGCAGCACAGTGAAATCAATGTGATCCTTGTGCCCGAGTACAGCAAAGACCCCTTTCTGGTGGCTTGCGATCAACTGAGCCACGGTGGCGGCTGGACGTTATTCCTGCGTCGTACAGATGGTAGTGAGGACTTCTTCCGAGACTGGAATGACTACAAGAACGGTTTCGGCAAGCTGGAGAATGAGTTCTTTTTGGGACTGGATAAGCTGCACGCCATAACTACAGCAGAGCCGCAGGAGCTACTTGTACTGCTCGAGGACAATGAGGGCAATCGAGCACATCAAATGTATGACAACTTCAGGATCGGATCGGAGGAGAATGGCTTCGCACTGGAGTCTTTGGGTAACAGTAGCAGGGTAACAGGCGACGCAGGTGATGCCTTTGAGTACCATTTGGGTCAGAAGTTCACTACTAAAGATCGGGATAACGACAAGTGCAAAACATGCAACTGTGCCGATAAATTCAGTGGTGCCTGGTGGTATAAAGACTGCCATCTCAGGTTAGTGCCTCGATTTCTTACATAATTTATTACTTATATTTTTCATTGTTTTACTTTATATTATTTTAGTAACTTGGCGGGCAAATACGGTGATGACACTAATGGAAAGGGCATCAATTGGACTAAATGGAAGGGGGCGTACCACTCGCTAAAACGTGCGCAAATGATGATAAGACGCAAAAGGCAGGGCCACTAAAAATAAATCATTATAAATTAAAATCGTTTGCCAAATTTTTCTGTTATATTATTTTGATCTAAACCAATTCTGGATTTTATTAAGAGTTTTAAATTGTATTTTATTTTCAAATTCATAGCTTTTCTTGACTACATTATGTAACTTTTACTATAAAACCTTCTTGAACTACAACATGGCAACTGGCTTTCTCTTGTTTATAAGTCTGGCAGCTGATGATAAAATAATTAGTGAAATCCATGCCAGCGATGCGATCAACAGGAGGTTCACAGGACTCGAAGGGCTGCTGCTGCATTTCTTTTGCCGCCTATTTTTGTTTGGCAATTAGCACGCACCCACCATCGCATCGCAACTGGGGGATCCTTGGCAGCCTTGGCATACCTGTCGCAGGTTCGCATACCGTCGGACGACTGTATCATATGGCTGCCATAGGAACAATCAGGATAATAAGTGAAACCCCCATAACTTTGCTATTTTTTAACATATGTTTATTCAATTTGGAATTTGACCACTTTTTATTATTTCAGAATTTCGTTTTTAATCTTTTGATTTATATTGTAATCTGCAAGGATAGGTAGATAGCTTCCTTTTTTGTTTTATTTATTTTTGTAAACTTAAACCTCAATAATTTAAATAATTTAAATACGGAAAATACATTTACAGCGTGAAAGCACCTTCAAAATCGTTTTAATGGACAAAGATTTTGAAATCTTTTAACCCCTAACTCAACCCATTGAACTAAAACATCCCCTCAGGTTTGATGGAAACTTTAGCTGGCTAATTTCTTCCGGCCGTAAATGGTGTGTCCATGGTATAGGCTTGCCTCTGGTCGTTTTGTGAGTGCCTCGAAATCTATGGCATTTCCAATCAGCTCCGGTGCCCGCACCCAACACCCCGAAACACGTTTGACAAATCTGCACACCCTGGCAGCAAACAATGTGCCAAATTTGAAGCGGACTAGAGAGGCTGTGATGTAGGATGATGGCAAGGATAAGCAGGGGAAGGGGTCACGGTGCTCGAGCCTTGCCAACATTGCGTCAACCTAACATTAATTTGTGCACGTTCCATTTGCCAGCGGGTCGTCTTTCGGATCTGGCCTGGCCGTCTCTTTGGTTCGTTGGAGCTGCTGGCATTGCAACACTTTGGCCACAAATACAACAACAAACACACCCATATGGACACCCACATAACGGTGCAAACAGATCCTCACACACACACCACACTGAACGAAACTACATGATCGAAAGTAAAAAAGAGAATATTTAGTTGGAGACAAGGGAATTTTTAATCATATTTTTTTTTTCGAAAAGGCTTTTCTTGTAAGTAATTTTAATATTTTATTTAATTTTTACTCATCATTTTTCTCCCTCTGCACCCACAGAGGGGTAAAATAGAGGATAGCAAACGGCTAATGGAATTAGCAACAATTTAACCATTAAACACATCATGTGCATTGGCATGTTGCACATTCAGTTGGTAGATTACTCGTTTCTTCCCCCTCCTGTCCCTTGCACCTTGGGGCATTGTTGAAAGTCCTGGGGCTTTCGGATTGAGACTGGGGTAAATGGAGTCCGGTTCCGGGCTCGGGTTCGGGTTCTGGCTGGTTAGCTCTGTTACAGAAGGACTGGGCTGTGCCTTACGCGGTTTATTGGCATTAAATCGCAACGCTCCACTGCCATTTTGGCTTTGCCCTGCTTAATAGACTTCGGTTTGCTTTCATTGCATTTCCAACGGTTTGCTCTTCCCGATTTATCCTGACAAACGTGGCCGCTAATTAAATGGAAATTCGGCCAAGTTCTCGGCCATCAAGGAGTAGCTTTACTAGCCAGCTCAGAGACTTGGCTTGTTTGCTGTTTCCTGTTTGCTACGAAATTGTGGATAAAGAACAGCTCAGGTTAAGTATCTTTCTGGCTTTATGGCAGGTACTTATTTGTCGGTAAGCCACAGCAAATATTTCTGCTGAGTTGGCACAACTTGCTGGACAAACGATGGGCCATAATGTCAATAGTTGATGTTAGAGTTGGTATATAGAAAGAACTTACAGAAAGCAAGGAGGGATTTGTTCAATTATAGATAGGTTACATAAATGGGAAAATATATATTTTTTGTATCATATTTTCAATAAATTAAATTAATAAATTTATCGTATGATGTTCCTGTCTGCTTATTTTATTTATTTATGAATTGTAAACGTAATTATTTTACAAATTGTTTATATAATAAAAAATAATCAAGAAATTTACACAGAATATTTATATATTTTTTTAAGTAATCTTTAATTTATTTAGCAACGAACTAGTTCCCTCGGCAGCTCACAGCATCTCTCGTCAATTTGTCCTTATAAAACACACACATGACTTTGGGCATCGACAGTGAATTTCGCCCTCTCCTTGTTTGTGCTGATTTTATTTGTTGTATTTCTGGAGGGTGAATCCTCCGCTTCCGCCCCGTGGGCCTGGTCAGGTAATTTGGACAGGAAAAATGGCATCATTAGCCTAACAAATTTGCTGTTTGCCCATAAATCGCCTAAAAGTAAGCAACCAGCCAGCCAGAACAAAACCAAAGCGAATGGCCAAGAAGTTAAAGGCTCGCCTCGGCTCTTAATTAAAATTGAAAGTGGCCCAAAGAGTCAAGCGGCTTTGGTTTAGCTGAATTTTCACTTTTCCCGCGGCGCCTGTGCTGTGCTGTCCAACATTTTCATTAGGAAGGCAAATGAAAATTAAGCGAATTCTAAATGAAAATAGACAGCGACTTTCGGGTCGTTGCTGTTGCTTCCATCCCTCCTCCTGCCTCTGTTGTTAATTCGTTAGCTTTCTTCCCTCGACATCATAAATCATTAATATGCAAAAATTACGAGTGAAGTGGCGGCACCCCCATTAAGTTCCTATAGCCAGAATATTACGTATACGCCCAGTTGAGCAGTCAGCCAGCCAGACAGGCAGACGACCCTCTGTTCCGCTTACCCCAACAGTATCCGGGTGTATGTGCTTGAGTGTGTGTGTGTGTGGCAGATAAAAACTTAAAGAATTATAACTTTGGGGCTTTTGGGGGCTCCTCCTCGGAGGCCGGCGCACAATGACCACAAAAGTAAATAACATGCCATCCGCAAGCCAAGAAAGTCCGAAAAAATAGCCACAGAGAGACAGTTGGCAGAGAAGAGAGAAGGAGAACTTTTAAATATAATTTTAGCTTTTGTGCTAGTGCGTCAACATGGAACATGATATGGCAGACTGAAAGGGAAGAAAATAAAGAGAAGAAAGGCTCCCTGTGGACCGTCAGCAGTGCTGCCAGTTCACTATGGAAAGTTCTTTAAAAAGGCCAAAATTCATAGAATTACTGGAAGATTATTTCAGTACTTAAAGCTGGAATGTTGTTCGGCTAAAATATAAGTCTATATATTAAAAACGAAGTGAAGGTTTTCCGTTTATGTAAGATTAAAGGTTGAAAATGTTAAATAAAGAAATATGTTTTATCTTAGAAATTGTGAAAGTTTTAAATTGGCAAATACTCTTCTTGAAACTTTCGTTTTTATTATATCTCACAAATATTCAAAATTTCTGCATATATTCTAATTTTTACAGCCAAACCTATAACTAGTATAGCCAAGTGACCAACAATGACAGTCAGAGAAGCTAAGAAAAAAGGCTGAGAATGTCCTTTGGCCTCTACGGCCTTGTCAATATTTGTTTCGCAATCAGCAAATACGTGTGCAGTCAATGGCGTGGGATATATCCTGCTTGGGAGGCATAGATGAAGTTTTGTGGTCCTCGGGAAGTCGTAGATAACGGAAATGCTGTTTGACTTTTAGAGAATTGGAGACAAGATATTGCAGATAAACACAAGGCTAAAATATAAAAAAAAAACATGCCACTAGTCAACCTAAGGAACCCAATTAGAGTGGACAGTGGGAGTAAGCTTATCTTCCAAGGTCTGGATAAACAGTTTGCTCTTAGTCCTTTTTTTTTGTTACTTACAAGTTAATCATTATAGTCAGGGATGTGAGCGTAGTATGGGAAGATATAAATTATTAAATTAAATTGCTTATCCTTTCTTCCAATTTATTAAGTCCAATTATTTTTCTTGGCTAAGGAAATTAAAAATCCTTGATGTCACATCATTTGTGACATACAACTTCGTGCATGAGTTGCTTGTCAGATGCACATTCGGTTTCTTCCTTAATATCGCTAATAACATTGACAACTGTCAACGGCTTCGCGAAGGAAGCTGTCATCCCCACAACCTTAGACGCAAACCCCACACCCGTGCACACACACAGTTGGTGTGGCAACTGTCAGGACATCCGACAACCAAAATAAGAAATAACAACTCTGGGCCAGAATTAAATTCGCTGTCTGAAGGCACAAGCCGCTTTACTTCTTAACTTTTTTGCGTCCTGGTTTTTCATTTTCAGCTTTTCGCGAAAAAATCATAAATATGTAGCCGGTATAACCATATAAAATGTACATATACACAACAGGGTTAGTCGATTTAAATGAATACAAAAGAACTGACATTTCATGAAGGTATTCTAAGCCAAAGTTTAAAATAATTAAAGTATAAAACGTATAAACCATTTAAGATGCAACATTTCTGGATTATTGTGATAAAAATAATATTCTTTTTCAAAAATGTTTATATCTTACAATTTTAACTTAATGTTTATGTATTTTTGAATCTTAATTGAAACACCGCCTTAGTGGCTAGTGGGATATTTGAAAATAAAATTGAATGAAATAAGTGTACAATTTATGCATATTAAAATATACATTTATATTTCGAACATATAGCAAGGAGGTCCTTCACAGCTCTTCCTTGTTTTGCAATTTATTCCCCTGCATAGTATTTTCATTTGCGTCCGCAATTCTTTACCCACATGCAGAGTGAGAGAGGGAGAGCTGGCCGTGGCCAACATTTCCAACTTTTGTCAGGGCCACGGAACGCCAAGTTGCATGGCAGACATCGCCGTCCCACCGAAATTTAATGTGCCGCGGATTCGGAACTCCAACGCCTGGCAGTACGACGGAGGAGTCTGGGATCCCGGGTGTCCGGGATTCCATGGTAAAGGCAATAAATTTTCATGCCCACTGTCAGTGCCGAGTTCGGTGTTTACTTTGTATGACGTTCCGGCAGCCACGCCTCCTCCCAAAATGGCACCATCCCCAAAGCTCAGTGTCATATTTCTGGAGGACAGATCTTGCGGCAAGTATTTTTGACTGCCCAACGGTGTAGTGTACATATTACACTCTAAAACGGAATAAACTATGACCTGAAGGAAATATCTACTGGAATTTTTATGAATAATAAAAAATAGATTATTTTTAATATTTATAAAATAATATTTTTGATTTATTTTCAAACGGTTTTTTATTAAAGAAGTTAAAACATTGATTAGGTTCATGAAAATTACACATAATAAATTCTTAAATTACATAGGAAAGCGAATTCATATATTTACTTATATTATGCATTTATTTAATATTTTATTTATAAAAAAAGAAACCATAAGCGTATTTCTCTTTCGCTTTGACACAAACATTTACCCAACATTACTTTCCTTTTTATTTCATACATTCGCAGTTTTACTTGTTATTTTTTACCTTTTTTAACGAGCATTTTCTGTCCATTTCATTTTTTGCGACTTTTGTAGCGTTTTACAGTCATATGAATATTAAATTAAATTTTTTCATCTCTCCCCATGCCCATTGAGATTGTGAAAGGCAAAGGTGAGATGGTGTGGAGTTTGCGTTGTGTGTGTGGCGAGGAAATGGAAAAGTACGCAATCGTATTACGTATACGCAGCGTGTACCTTGACTTTGCACGGTCGGAAAAGAGCCACTGTCACATGTGCAATTCATCAGAGGCGGCTATCCGCTTTTAATCAAATGCAGAGTTGACCAGGGAACCGGGGAGATCGGGGAGCTGAGGCTGCCACTGAGAGGCTTCCCTTTGACGACGGCTGACGTCTGCAGCCTCAAGATGGCAAATTGTGCCGGTTGCTCTATGTATTACCCGACGGCCTGCAGGCCAAATGCAAAGCAGTTAGAGCTGCTGGCCTGCTGGCTGCTGGGCTGTGTCTGATATGGCTCACTTCTGCCATTTATCTTCTTTTACGGCTTGCAAGGGCGTGGCCGTGGACCATTCAATTCCAGAGGTGCAAGGCAGCTGCTGAGAAACGCATGAGGAACGCATTCGGACAGCCACAAATGCATGCAAAGTACGACAAAGAATGGGGCTTACAGTGGGAAAAATTTCAGGATTTTTGAAGGGTTTCAAGAAAGTTAAAGGTCATTAAACTGGGGTTTATTTATTTTAGTTTAGGATTTTTATTCAAATTTAAATCTTATGCCTAATTGATTGGTAATTATTAATGTGTTTGTTCTAAAATAAATATTTTTATTAAAACATATTAAAATCTTTTGATTTAGGTTACTTAAATCTCTGGCATGTTTTTAATATATTTAAATAATTCAAAAACATTTCCAGTGCACTCCTCAAAACACCATCAAATACACATACATTTCGGCACATGCCTGTGCATAGTATTTGAGAAATTGTGTTTGAACTTTGGCTTTGGTTTCGGCTCACTTCGCCTCCTGGCTTGTGAACTGCAATTGTTGTTGTTATTGTGCCTGATCCTGCTTCAGAGGAGCTGCCAGCTTGACAAACGCACAGTTCCCAGGATTTACTGACACCCACACCCGTCGAGAGGCAAAGAGCCAATGGTGATTGAAAAATTTGAACAAATTTTTAGCTGTGGTGCTGCCATTTTGACACTTAATCGTTAGCCAAGTCGAGTGAGACGCTGCTTGGGTCCTTAATAAACTTGACACTTTGACCCGCCGACCCAACTGCCAACTTTCCATGGGTAGCATGTAAAATTTATGCCCTTTTAAGGAATTCATACAAAACATGACAGCAAATTGCACTTTGGCATAACAGCAAAAATCCATTGGCATGGCCCTCAATTTTTAGCCCTACATGATGCAATCCACAACAGATTTATAATTCGATTCATTTTTCGTTGCCGTCTCGTTCCAGCTCACGTTCGATGACATGTGCCGAAAATTTGAATCTATTTTTTGCCACCCAGACTTTGAACAATTAAATGGCGAACTCGTGTTATGCAAATGGCCTGGGAACGTGCCTAAAATTGCAATTAGAGCAATTGCAGTGCCGAGCGGCGCATAAAATATCAATAAACAGTGCTTTGCAAACAGCAGACAGAAATCCTGGCTGGATGACCAGGATATCTGGCCGGCAGCCAAATGGATATTTGTCGCACACAGACCTGAGCGTCCGAGGATAATCGAAAGGCGGCAATTAATGGACACCAGGGTTTGCTGCTCCTGCTCCTGCTCCTGACCCGATTGTGTGTGCTGGCCACTGATAAGGACACCCCGGACACTAATCCCCTGGCAACTGAAATGGGTGACGATTGCCCGGTGAGTTAGCAGCAGAGAGATGTACGCCATTCAATGCTAATGGCTTAGTTAATAACACATTTGTGTTTGTTCGGTTTTAAAGGGGGGTTGAGGGGAAATATGTACATACAACTTGAATTAAACTGAATGAAAGCTTAAAATGTTGTTTCAAATTGAACTAATAGGCTCGAAATATAATATAATTTAAGCTAAACTTTACAATATGTTTTATGTTTGGTCATTGATAGAATGGATTAAGTTTCAAAAATCAAATTTAAACTGGCATAAAATACAATAATTAAAAAAGGTTATCCCTCACAAAATCTGTACTATTTAAAATTAATAACTTTAAATAAATATAAACACGTTTTTTTTACTAGTAGAAAAATACTTTAAAAATTATGTAAAGCCATGTTGGCTTGTAAATAATTGGCTGTTAATATAATTCTATAAAAAAATGTATATTAAACCTTTGTGTTTTCTTTTTTTTTGCTAATCAAACTGAAATCATAACTATTTTCTGTTCCTTTTTTTTCAAATGTTAAAATAGTAATTGTTTTTTGTTAATGCAAACGCATTTAAAGCTTCCATAGGTTTGCTGCCATTTATTTATTGTTGGCCATATTTTTTTGTAGGCCCATAAACAGAAATTGATATTATTAATAATATTCGATCGAAACCAATTATGGCAAGAGCCATTGAAATGGCTAATAATAATAATTTGAAATTGTTTTCTGTTTAAATAAAATTAATTTAATTCGACAAGCAAAGCCGCAAATTCGCAAATTGCGCTGTACTTTTTTATTGTCTGTTTTGTATGATTTTCACCTGGGATCAATGCAAATACCTGTGACTATGAGAGCCAGCCAGCTAATACGGCAAATTAATTACAAATGAGCCTTCCAATTCCAAGCCCCTACATATTTTTGTTTGTTGCCGCGATGCCTGCCTCTTGCCTGATTTTTAATTTATGCGCACCGCAGTTGATTTTCACATAAAATCCGATTCGTAGCCTCGCAAATCCACCGCAACTTAAAAGCTTAAAACGCCACGCCTTCAGAGGGCGCTCCTGCTGCTGCCTAGGCTCCTGCCAGCATTCACATCCTGTGGCTCAGTGCCAAATCCCCGACCGAGGCTTATAAATTTTAATTAAAATGCGCCGCCAGATGGGAGGGCAACGCGCGTCATCAGCACCGAGTCCTGCGTGTCCTCGCGGCGCTTATTTCCGCTTACATTACAATTACATTCGCCTTCGTGGCCAGCTGGCTGCCAAGTCGCATCCGCACCGGCGTTTCCAGGGTCACCATCGAAGGACCACAATCTCCGGGCCAGGTGCTAAGTCTGAGGTCGCTGCACAAATCTGCATTTTGATACAGGAATCCGCTTCTCATCTGAATTGTGTTGCAACCTCTCTAAATGAATAACAATGAATAAGCTCCCTAAATGAATAAAACTAACTTCTCTTGGCAAACATTTAATTAAGTTTACTTTATCTTAAATCCAAATCCTAAAATCCTAATAATCAAGTCAACTTAATTTTTTTCCTCTTGAAAGTTAACATTCTCCTCGTAGAATATTCCCTCGATTATTACTGCCAGAACTGCTGGCACAGATGCTGCCCAGACTCATCTTTTGGGTTTTCCGGCTAAAGGCAACATTTGTTTGTAATTTCAAATGGACGTGGATGGTGGATTTTCCTCGGGTTTCCTCGCTGCACAAATGACGCAAATCGGCCTAAATAACGAGTGGCTGGCATTTGGTCAACAAGTGGAATGAGATGGCTGCGTTGCCAACTCATCCTTCGATTCCCGCCAGCGAGTCAGTGAAGTCCTAATGAGACGCAATGAGGAGGAACCAGGCTATCAGGGACTTGGTCCTGAAATGGAAATTAGACTGCATCCCCAGCTGTGGGCGTTCCAAAGGGGGCGATTCAACACTTGATTTAATTAAGTTGATGCAAGCAAGGATATGACTGCAAGAAGAGTAAGGGATTGAGATTGAATCCTAGAGATATTCTATTTATCCAGTTAGTTAGAAAAGCTAGTAAGGGTTGCCTTTATTGTCACATTTAACCAGTGTGAACGTTATCCCAAACGAGAGACAGAGAGAGATGTCTATCAAGCTAACTGATAATGCCATGCGCCAGTTCCGCGTTGCAAAGGTTTTCCAGGAGGCAGAGGAGCATATCAGCTCCCTGGACTTTTCGCGCAATGGCCAACGCCTGCTGACCTGTGACCACTCCAAGATCACAATTTACAACTGTGCCCGCCAAGCGGCGCTTCTTCAGGTTAATCTCCAGCACTACAGGCCGAAGGTGGCGTGCTTTGCCCAGCAGGATACTCGTATCTTGCACTCTTCCTCGAAGGTAAGAAATCTCAAAGGCAGTTTTCATAAAGACAAAGTGTGCAGGGTAAAAACCGAGGAATTTAACTTGAAGAATTTTCCTGAATTTACTGGAATTTAACTTTCTTCTGTTACAAAGTTCTCGGTTTTTTATTTATAATTTGTAGAAGGGGAGCGAAATGTTAAAGGGAAACCTTTAAAAGAACGAGTTTTATGCTAGAGTTTTATTACTTTTTATTGTTTTGGTATTTTGTATTTGAATTTATAATTAATTTAGTTTATCTTTTCCTTATTTTTGCCATCCAGTACGACTGCGCCATCCGATGCATAGATCTGGAGACTCGCCATTGCGTCCGCCTTTTTAGTGGCCATTCCAGGTGTGCTCATTTGCTGGTCTCGCAGCCGGGAAACCAGAACCTCTTCCTCAGTGCCGGCCGGGATGACCAGGTGTATGTGTGGGACTTTCGGTCCACCTCGCATACCTACCACCTGAAAGAGCTGCATAGACCACTGTGTGCCTTTGATCCCGCTGGACTGGTGTTCGCCACGAGCACCGGCACGGAGCGAATCGAGATCCACGATGTGCGGATGCTGGGCGTAGAGCCGTGCCAGAAGTTCGACTATCAGTTCAGTGCCGATGCAAAGTGGACCCAATTGCAGTTCGCTCCGGATGGGAAAAGCCTGCTCCTGGGCACCGATCAGTCCTGGTGCTTCAGTGTCAATGCCTTCGACGGGAAGTACATGCAATCCTATACAGGGTTTTCCAACGAAAAGAGACAGCTTCTGGAGGCCACCTATTCGCCGGACTCGCAGTTTGTGCTCTCTGGAGCGGACGCGGGAAGGATCCACATCTGGCGGGCGGACAGCGGCAATCCAGTGGCCGTGCTCAAGGGCAACAATGTGGGAGCGGTACGATGCCTGCGTTTTAATCCCCAGCTAACCATGTATGTGAGCAGCGACCAGCTGATAGTCTTCTGGATGCCAATGGCCCAAGGAAATTACGAGTGGGTGGGTCATCACAAGCCGGATGAAACCACCACCGGAAGGAAGGATAAGGAACATTCTGGATCATACTCCATAAAGGTGCCTCAACCCAAAACTATGCCCAAGCCAATGGTTGATATACCGCAACTACGAAGAGCGCTCCGTTCCAGTAATTGGTGTAAGAAACCCAAGAGAATCCGTTCCGAAGAAGCCACGATTGATCTCACCAAAGAACAGGATGGTGAGAGTTCAGTGGAAGAGGGGGAAATATCAGATTAAGGACCTTCCGAAGTCAGCGAGGTGGCCAACTCCTTTCATGCCGGCGGGGGAACGACTTCCGACCAAACGTCCTTATGCTTTTCAGACACAAATTGTTAAGTTCTGCCAGCAAATTGCACAGCTGGCTGCCCACCGACTTGCAAAAGTTCGCCCTTTTGGCCAAGTTCGCTCCTCTGTATGTTATGTGCGCTTGAAGCACTGACAAGCGTTTCATTTATAGTAGTTTCTGTGGCCATAGAAAGAATTCCCCTCTCTTTTAATATTAATGAAATCTTTGGCCGAAAAGCCCCCAAATAGAGCACACAAATTGCCGTTGAACTTTCTCAAGTTGTAACTCTAATTGAATATGTGAATGGGTGCTCCCCCAGGAAAACTTTCCACTAGCCTTATGAAGTTTTGAATGCCTCGTCAGAGCCAAAGGCAACTGCAATTGTTAAGAATCTCAAATGTCCTTAGCCAAATGTGGATTATGTGGTTGACAGAAGCTAAGATGTCCAGTGTTTAAAGAATATTGAAAATTTGTCTATTATTTTCTCTCTCTTAAGTTGAGTAAATATTAATTATAAAGTGTAAGGCATTTAATGAGTTTCTAACAGGTAATCTGCGTGGCTTTAAGTACTCTTTAAATGCCAAAGTCTTCAATGTTTGATGAAAGTTGCGCTGTAAGTGTGCAACTGCCAGACACTCGAAAAGTCAACAAACTAACTAAATACACTCCTGCTGAAGTAGTTTCGGGTGTTGCAGCAGGGGAGGGGTGAAAACAAGAACAATAACGCTGCCAGCCGAGAACTTCTCATTATGCTAATTAAGTACAAAAGTTGAAAACTGAAACTAGGCAAACATAAATTAACGCATGCGACAAATGTGCAGGACGAAGGATTAACTTGGGGTGTGCGAGGCAACGGGAGAGAAACAGAACAGAAGAGAGCACAAAGCGTGCGCCGGAAACGGAAGTCGGCGTGTCGCCATTTTGATTTGCATGGACATCACCATTAGCGTGGCAAAAGGAGCTCCTAACGAGCATCCTTTGAAGCGCATAAATGCCCTTCTCATCTCGCCAAAGCGGCGAAAGGAGAAATTAATTAAAAAGGTGGGCACGAAATCTAAAAAGAAACGAGCGGGGCGCGTGACTGAATTGTAAAACAAAACCCAGTCCACATAGTCCTTTTCCTCAACCCGCCTCAGATTGCCTTTCTCCATTTCCATTTCCATTTCCACGCACCACAAATTCCTTTTCCCATGCGCCAAAGACCCTGACCAATGACGCAGGAATATTTAATGCGTTCGGTAATAAAAGCGGATTTCGCTGGCCCCCAAAACACTAATCTTATTTTGGGGCAATCAAATTTGGTCTGGAGGTTCTATTTCGGTCTTTTATGAACTACAAAGCCGGGAGGAAACTTTGCCTGTTTTTCAGCTCAAGTTGGAATTATTGAGGAATTTTATGTACTCCAGAGGCAATCGGTTGCATGCATCGGCCGGCGGGAAACAACAAGTTTGACTTGTTCGGAAACTGGCTTATACTTAAGACAAGAGATGGGAAAATGTTCAAAATTTTGTTTATAATATTAAAATAATTCAAAACGAATTTATTGCGTTGCTTTTTATTAAAGGAAATGCATTTCAAAATGTAATATTTCATTGAAATGGTTTCTTAAATAAATTAACAGTTTCAACAAATATTTTATGTTGTCTATAAATTACTTATTACAATTTTTAAATACTTTTTTTTTTTTGTATATTTAGATTCTGCAAAACTATCGTTTATTCCACTTTGTCAGCTCTTGTAAAGCCCCATGATTTAAGCCCGATTTCTTGTTATTATAAAGAATCAATTTGACCTCAATACCTCGCTCTCGCTCAATGGGTGACTACAAGTTGGGACTTGGGGCAAACTTTTAAATTACTCAACGGGCACTTTCAATAATGGCGGACCTGATTCCACGGGCAAGCCCCCTGACAAGGTCCTAACATGCCCAGTCAGAGGAAAAACTTTGGCCAACAACTGCCGCACGAAATTTACTCCTTCAATTCGCTCGACATTGACTTCCCCTGCCTTTACTTGGCCATTTCCCTATTTTCCCGTCCGCGCTTTCCACGAAACTTGTGTTAAAGTTTTCTTTTTTGTGCTCGAAGGACGCGAGGCAGGATGTCTATTTCCGCCGCTGGCGTAAAAATAACAATCGACTTGCAGTTTGAATACGTCAGAGCGAGGAGCTTGGCTCTGCTTTTCCCTTGCCTTTCCGAGATTTTTCTTTTCCTGCTTCTTTCTCTGTTCTTCCTTTTTTTGTTATTTTTATAAGACGGCAGGATTAAGTGGATTTTTAAGTGGCAGCAGCAAAAGTGGCCACGGGCTACGGATTAGGCCGCCTGTCCCAGGCGACACAATTACATGCACGTTGTGTTCCCCCTGGAAACCGTTTGACTCTTGTCAGGAGTGGACTTTACCATTGGCATGAATAGCACGTGCTAATGGAGCTTCCTTTGTGGGGTTTCCAGGAAGTCGTATGCTATGGCTTCACAGGATATCAGGGGAATTTCGGTCACTCCAAACGTTGGACATTAATAATGATCTAAGGCGATGTTTGCTTAGTGCCTGAAATGGTAATTGAGGGAATTTATTGTTATAAAAGTCAAATTAAATTAATTCATGAACAAATGTAGATCTTCGTTTCTTAATTTCCAATTTACAATGCTCAAATGGAACAGGTTCATATCCTTCCTAATCTCCTCAGCTACTTGTTTTCCTTGCCTGTTACTCCGTTTGTCTTGCCAATCAATCCCCAAATATATTTACATAAACTGTGAACATTCAGTGACCCATTTGAATGCTTCGGGCGATTGCAAAAGAGAACTCAAAACCAGATTCAAAGTCTGGCCAATACGCATCATTGGTTGATCCTTTCTGAAACTATAATACTACCCCGGCAAGCACCGAGATTTTGACATGTAAGTGACGATTCGGCAACAGTTTTTCTGATGGCTGTGGGTTCAATTTGCCTTGTGATTGCCTCAAATTAACCGACCATTTCGCTCTACCCTTAACGCTGAGTGTGTGTGGGTGTCAGTGGGGACAATTGCGACGATTTGGCAATTGTCCTTTCTGGCCAGGAAGGACGCTCTTGTTCTGTGTGTGTGCCTCTATTGCTGTCAGGCAGTTGTCAGTCACTCAATCGGGCATTCAATCAAGCAATTTTCATACAAACTCCCAGCAAAGTTGCGGACCCGAGAACCCGAAACTTTGATTTGCAATTTTGACACGCCGCTTAAATTGGAATTTTTGCTTTCAGCTTTGTAAATTTCGCCATCAGCAGTCCTGTGAAATGCAGGACAGTCGGAGATGTGTGTCAAATTGAACTAGTTTGGGGGATATTAACGGAGTGATACTTTTAGAGAAGGTTTAAACAAATTATATACATTGGAGCTTATTTATAAAGCATTATCATTAATTTTATATTTTAAAATTTTCGTTAAACAAAAGTAATCAATTAAATTATAATTAATAAATATTTTTTAACTTTAACTTATCATTAATGGTGTTCTCATAATTTTAAAATGTTCTTTACATTTATTCCAGTCAGTAAATCTAGATTTATGCCATATTATTTCCAAATTTTAAGGTTCAAAAAGGATCCAGTTCTTGTTTGAAGTATCCTCGCAAAATGCTAACAAGTCCATGAGCGAACACGAACAACTCTAATGCCAAAAGGCACAACTGTGCGCTGTTGATTCGCTTTTAAGTGACGCTTTTGGCCTTTAACAGCCAAAACTCGTGGCTACCAAAGGTTTGTTTTTCTCTGCGTTCTCTGCTGCATCATGATGGTCGAAAAAGGAAGGAATTGTAGGGGTTGAGGCCCCTTTTATCCTTTGAGCTGATTTAGCAGAGCTGGAGAGGACACAACAAAATAATAATTTCCTTTTTTATATAAATTAATTGGGAAATATATATTAGAAAATATTTTTATAAAATATAATTTGTTTAAATTAAATAAAATTGTGATATAAACATTTTTATTTTCGTTTCTTATAATAAATATTCAACTAAACAAATTACAATTTTTCCTCACTTTAAAAATATATTTAAAATTATATTTATAGATATCCCCTATTTTTTGCCAGTGTTTGCTGCAAGCTCGAAGCGTTAGAGACACAGCGAACATCGGTATCGCCTGCATCGCCGTTGCAATCAGCTTAACAGTAACTAGAAAATAAATTGCATTCGATTTTGCCGTTACTCTTGGTGCTGCCCTGTGTTTTCTCCCGCTTTCCACTCTCCGGTTTTTGTGTTTGAGCCTTATCCGCCGGTTTTGGCCGGACTGGGCCGTGGCCGAATGCGTGATTGGCCAGCGCGGAAAACAGAGGCAAACAAAGCCCGCCGGAGAGACGAGCCAGCAAAACTGCCAGCTAAGTGAAAAATGCGCTTTGGGTAACAAAACACAACAAAAAAAAAAGAATGAAAGAAGGGGGGAAAAAATGAAATAAAGAAAGAATTGCGGAAAAGCGGAGGGATTTCTGCTTTTGTTTTCTTTTCGCAGGCTTTTAATGCGATTTTTTCTCTCAAGGGGGGAGGGTGGGGACAGTGGGAGGTGATGCAGTGATTTTACCCGGCTTCGGTGGCTAACAAATGTTGCCGCATTAAATAATGCCAGAAAGTATTTTTTAATTGAATTCTGTTTTTCGCCTCTTGCTGCTGTTTTTGCCGCTTTAAGTTTATTTATCAAACGGGACAGTTATTGATATTGACGATGTTTTGGGACATTGGGACAACCATAATTGTTATCATCAATAATTAAAGCTGGAATGGTAGATACTAGTATGAAATGATATTAGTTTAGGAAATAAGTTTAATACAATTTTAAAATATTAAGAAAATAATAGTACAGTTGACTTGACTTTTACAAGTAAGTTATCATTAAATTTATATTAACTTAATATGTATTCCTTATGAATTCAAAACAAAGCTAGCTTTAATTTAATAAACCAATTAAGAGCTTCTAAAAGCCATTTAAAGCCCGCACTCGCCACACCTGACACTTAAGCCTGGTTGTTTATTTTATTTGACGCCTTTTGCCACCGCCTATTATGGCCCACGGGGGAGCATTTGTCGGGCATTTTGGATTTAAAATACTTTGCCATTTGTTTTTAGCATCGCGGTCAGAGTTCGCGCCAGCCATTAAAATCAGACAGTGCGAGTGTTACAGTAAATAAATCAAATTTTATTACCTAAGCGACAATTATTTTGACCACAAAAATCAAAACAGGCCGCAAACACCAACGAATGGCAGGACGGCAGAAGGTGCAAAGGATTTGTTTTGTTTTTGTATAAATAAATCCAAAGCTCCAAGTGACACCCCTGGAACAGCATGATTTATTTCCGCTAACCACCAACCAACCAGCTTTATATACCTTTCCCTGCGGCCTTTGGTTTCTGACAGTGGCAACGCTGCGTATGAGTTATTTTAATTAATATAATGGCTTGTCAATTACGAGACTGTCTGACACTGTGTCACTTTTTGGGCTCAGAGACATTCATCTCCCATATTGTAATTAATTAGGCACCGAAAATGTCATTAATATTGGTTTAGATAGGTACAAAAAAAAATGGAAAAGAAATCTAAGATAATACAATTAATTAAGAGGAATTTGTTTTCTGGTGATTTGCCAATACGAGTCCTCGGGGAGAAGATTTAAAATATTTTAATTACAGCCTGCACAAACTAATTAAAGCGATCCATGAGCTCCAATCACGAGGGGAAGTGCGAAGGCGTGACAGGACGCACACGTAGCAAGTTTTTAAGCCTTATTTGTTATCTTTAATGCTCCCAGCCTGCTAGCTGATGTACTGAAATAATATCAAAGTGGGCGTGGCTATGGGGCGTACTCTTAGGTATGTGGGTATGAGCGTGAGATATGTACACAGCAAGAAAATCGGGCTACTATGCAGTAGTAAATATGATAAGAAGGTTTTACTAAAAGTATAAATAAAACCATTTATAAAAAATGAAGATAAGTTGGGGATACCTTTAGGGGAAACTTTCAAAATGAAGAAAACATTATATAGAAATATTTTTTATATTATAATGCTTATCACGTTTTCATATATTTTTTATAAATAGTAATACTGATCTTTGAATAAGTATAAATATGAGCCTAATTTATCTTTAAATCTTTGGTGCCTTATTTTTACTATTTATGTAAACCAAGAGTTTTCTTTAAATAATTTCTTTGTATTTTTTCTGTGTATTCAATATTCCTATTTTGTTTTCTGTGTAGTTTGTTTGTTGTGCGCAGCAAATGAAGTGCGGCTCACAAAAGGCAAAGGCAGCATAATTGCCGGTCGCCTGGCGGCAAGGGGCGTGGATTATATATGGTCAGAGAGAAAAGGGTTCTCGAGGGCGTTCAATGGGGGCGTGGCGCTCTGACACAAGAAGTATAAAGTATGAAAAACTTTCCTAGATACGCCCCACATACGATATTCAATTAGACCTGCCATAGAGAGATTTGCCTAATGAAGATATTAATAGAAGGTCCTTATAAACACAGAACAAGCAACTGGGAAAATATATATTCAATGATTTAGATTGCCAATTGGAAAATATATATTCAAGGATTTAGATTGTCAATTTCTTTATGAGAATTTAAAAGAAATTTTCGATAATATTTAATTTATTTCTTAAGAACAATTTAATCAACTCTAATACTGGCTTTAAAATTTAATTTTGTTTCCTGCAAATATTTTCAAAATATGTGCATGAGCTTTCATATTTCATAGTTTATTATTTGGGCTTACATAAATATGTTTAAGCTACCTATATTTCCACAAGCGAGCTTAAGTTAATCCGTTTAAAATGAAAATCACGTTCCATATTCCCCAATCAAGGTGACGATGCCAACTTTATTAGCCATAACCCTCATGAGTCCGCATACCACGCCCCCCTCGTCCGCGCCTTTTGAATTTCCCGCCCAATCAATCTGACAGCTGCTTAAAGTTTACCAGGACTTTTCTGTGTGTGAGCAGCCTTTCTGAATATACATATTTTATTTAATGTTTGCCTTGCTTCCGCTCTCCCCAATCCACGCACAAGTGTTTGGGTTTGTTTATTTTTACTGTCAGTTGTCAATTATTTTTATTGGCAGGTATTATTCTGTGTACACATTTGTATGCAAATTGTCAAGCACACACGCAAGTGGGGAGCGCAAGGAATCGCATGCGGGGCTTATGGCATTTATAAATTGTGGCATCAGAGCTATACACGAGAGTGTATATGTGTGTATATGTGGGTTAAATATATAAGTTCCTCGGGGGGGAGGGTGAGTCGAGTGTGTGTGATGTGTGTGTTTTGTGGGCGCGTCTAAAGTTGCATGTCATTGCCGCCTAATTTGTTTGCTCGGTTTTGTTTGTCGTTCGACGTTGCTGTTGGTACACAGATTTCGTGGTTGTGAGTGTGGGGATGTGCTTGCCTCAAATAAAAACTTTATTATTTCATCTTGCAGCTGGAAAGGGGTGCCACGAAAATATAAAAAAGCTGCATGCAAACACGGTTTTATGGACACAGACGTTGTTATGATATCAAAATTTAAATGGATGTCGTTTTTTTAGAGTAAAATAAATAAAAAAATATATTTTAGACTTTCTAGAGTCAAAGGTATGCCGTGTTTGTTTTAAAATTACTAAATATATGGTGATTATACTTAAATTTTTTATTGTCTTAATTTTATTTATCATTTTCAAAAGAAACTTTACTGTTTAGTGTTTAGTGTTTAATGTTTTCTTTGAAAATTATTTAAAATTACTTATACTTATTTATTTAAAAATTTGAAATATTTTAAAATATTTGTTAAGTGTACGCTGTCTTAAATTCTCTCTATTGGAAATGCCTTTCGCTGGCACTGGCGACTTCATTAATGCAGGCGCATCTCTTGAGTGGCAGCTCCGGGCACCCGACGTGTTGCAACCAACCCTTCGCCCCACCAAGTCCCCAGCCCCACTTCACGTTCACTCACTGTCGGTGGATCCACGCAACAAATGCATATCCATTGTCAGCCGGGCTGGGCATCGATTCCGATTGCCAGTGGCAAACAATTTGCAATGCAACAGGAAACAATTGAATTTGCATAAAACACATGACCATCGTCAGTTGGACGGCGTTTCTGCATCGCCTGCACTTCACTCATTGAGTCCGTGCCTGGGTCCAACTCCGAGTCCGAGTCCTTTCGACCGCCATTTCATGTTCTCCTATTACAGGCGAAACACTTTGGTGCATGGGAGGAGGAAGGACTGCGACTGCTGCTTGGCAAGGGTTTGCAATCGGAAGCCTGATGGCTTCTTAATGAGCCCGAACTCGCGACTTGAAAGGGTCAGCAATGAGCCACTGGGAACAGCTTGTCTCTAATGCCAATTGCCTGCACAGTGGCTAAAGGAAGTAAGGACACGCAAAATGTAAGAATATAAAAAAGATTTAGAATTTTAAATGAGTGATGTAATGTGAGATGAGATGAGAAATACTAATATATTTTCATATAATATTTTAAAGAGTATACATATTGTATATATATATATTTTGGTATTGATTAAGGTGCAAATTTCTACTTTCCTGTTCATTGTCCTCTTTCGACTTTATTTTCAATATTTTTCCGTCACGCACGGGTCGCGTAATTTTTGCACTCAACTTAAAATTTTTCCATCACCCTTGGCCTCCCTTTGAAGCCCGAAGCTCTGCTGATGTCATTTTCATTATTTGTATGTAAAAACGATTTCGTGGATTTACTTTCAACTTTGTGCTGCCAATTGGCCGCTGGCAATTCCAATGCAAATTGCGAATTTTGAGCTGTCAAATTAAATTACATCGACAAGTCAAAGTGGAGGACGCCGACCGACAAAACAATTGGCCAATAAAGTGAAAATCATTTTCCATACGGCAAACGCCAGAAGGGGATGAAATTCGAGCTTCTACTTCTATTTCCCGGCGGAATGGGAACGGAATAATTTCCTCGGTTGCGTTATGAGAAAAGCGCGGAAAGAAATCTCAATCTGATTGGGGCTCCCGGCGAGGTCCTTTCTCGGGAGACCTGGGCGGTTAATTAGCATTTCTGATGATTTATGTGAGTTGGCCCCCATGAAATATGCTTTGACCCAAGAGTGTGTGAGTGTGTGCCGGTGTGGGAATTGTGTGATAAGAAAATATGCTTAGCGTTTTGTCGGGACTAAATTGCGTCCGTTGGCACAAAAGTTAATGTTCTGTAACGACTCAGAAAGGGTTTCCCGGGCTGCTGTTGTGGCCCATTTAACACTATAAAATTATTATCGTGCATATTCGAGAAGGCCTTGCCGGAGAAAGGCGAAAAAAAATAAATTACGTCCCCTAAAGAGCACAAGGAAAAAAAAAAAGGTTTAGAAAAGCCAAGGCAAACCCATTAGCATAAATTCTGGGTCGATGTTGTGGGCCTTTTTATCAAGTTGTCGCCACAATAAAAACGTTTAGTAATTATCGGGGCAAAATAAAAAATAAGTATAAATAAAAGGCGAATGGAAGGCAACTCAATGTGTGAGCTTGTCGATAAGAGGAGTCCTCAAACTCATGACGTACTAACGCATACTAATATAGTTATCAAAGCGATGTCCTTACAACATTGCCTGCGTGTGTGCCTCAACACGCTAGTTCGCCTTCGCCTTCGTGTTCGGGAAACTCTTTCGATAAATTCGAATGGCAAAACTGTTCAGATTGTAAACTCAGAGAAATTTTGGAACTACAAATAAATGTATTCATATACATAATTCCCAGAGAGGAACTTTAGACCAATGAACCAAGGAAAACCGTTGGAGTAATTTATTTCTAGCTTCTAAAATTTGATATTAAACATTTATGCTAGTATTGGCCTTTAAGGTTACTTAATTTCGCTGAGTGTAGGTATTTTATGGGCGCTGGAATGGAAGAAAGGAAGCATAGAAGAGCGAACTTTACAAAATTGTCTGGGAAGGCAAAGTTGTCAAGGGTTGATGGCCTCACACGCATACACATACTCAGGCTCGTTCTGACACACACACCCAACACACACGCCTACACACACACACACCAGTTCACATACAAAGCCTACAATTGCCAGAAGGTGTTCGATTTTCTTGTTAGCGGCAGGTTTTTCAAATTGCCAAGCGACAATATCCATCTATAGTGGCGTGTGGGGGCAAGGAGTGTGGAGCAGGAAGCGGAAGTGATGGGGGGGCGGAGGCTGATGAATAGGAGGGAGAGGAGAGAAAGGCTTACAGGGACGGAGAATGAGTTTCGTCTGACACCTCAGGCCTCATAACGAACCAATTGAGTGCAATTTCAGAATATTATTACGTATACGCCGTGTGCGCCCCTCCTGCGGTTGCGGGAATAGTTGACAACTTTATGGTCGCTTGACTCCCCTAATGAGTTTTCCAGCAAATTTTAATTGAATTGCGGCGAAAAGGGAGTTGGGATAAAATATGTGCCAAGGAACCAAGTTAAAATTTAAAGTTGGCAAAGGAAAGAAAGGAACCTTGGTTGTGGATAATGAAAACTAATATTTTGAAATTGAAAATATTAACGTTTTTAGGAAGACTTAAATTTCGGTTTTATTATCTGTTTAGAAAAAGTAGCAATCTGTTGTTAAATTTAATTTTCCAAACAGCAATATTTCATGCCCAGTTAAAGGCACGTTTCCGTCTGATATTGAAAAGCATTAGCTGGGATATAACGAAATTTCCGTCTTGGCTTTCCATTTTCGGTGTGCCACTTTTTTGTCCGCTGCCACGCTGTGGCATACCTTGCGGCGCCAGCAGGACATGCTTTGCGGTCTGACATCGCTAACGCCAACGTCGACAATGTCCTTCGCCGTTGTCTACGCGGTTGCTGCCTTTGACATTGCTGACGTGCCTCTGGAAGCTGGTAGCTGCGAGCGGTAAATAAACAAATAAATGTTTAGCCAACGAGCCCAGCGAATCCCGACTGTCTGTCTGTGTTTACACGCAGCTGCATTAATGCGGAAGGCTATGGGTCTGTGGCCCAGGATCTGATTTAGAATGCAAGGAGAAAAGCGAAGAGGATAACAACTTTGCATTCATAACTTGTTGAGCATTTGTTAAATCTGATTTCAATATAAAAATAATAAGAGTCTAGTTAAGTGTTAGTTGTTAGTATTTATGTTGTGTATAAATATATATTAAATTATTTTAAATAAAGTATAAATAAATTAGAATTCGATTTTCATCACAAATAATTAATCTTTTCTTTTATATATTATTAAACCAGTTTGTATTGATTAAATGTGCTACCCAAAATTGATCTTATTAAATTTGAATGAAAGCATGTTATTTAGGGTCAAATCAGGACATTTCCAATTTCAAGTGCTTAGCCATAAATATTTAAGCTGAATTTTAGCCCAGAGCAATGCAAGCTGCGCTAATTCTCACACAGAATATAATTTAATTACATAATTTCCATGCCATTTGTTGCAAGAATGCGCATTTATATTATGAATAAATGCATTTGCTGCTTTTCGATTTCCACCGTTTAATTTGTGATAATTTTTATTTGGTTCTAGCTCTCTATCTCTCTCTTTCTCGAAATCAATAAACATAAAATTGCGTTCGCTGAAAGTGAAAAATGTTGATTTCCATGCGATTCGTTATTATTTCAATTATTTTTACGCTATTGCGGTGAAAATTTTCCACTAAAATTGAGGGTTATGCAGTTTGCGGCCTGGACCCTGTGAGTCTACATAATGAAAATGATTTGTGTGCCAGATTTGGTGTTTGTCTGCGTTTATGGCCCAGAACTGTTGGCCACACTCCAGCGGCCGTTTGCATAATAAATGGCAAGTCGCCATGAAATAAATTACAAAAAAGGGAGAGCGATGGGGGGCGGGCTAGAATAAACTGGATCAGGTAACCGCAAATTACGTATACGACACGTGCGACTGAAAAGGGACACAAACTAACACAGAGGGACGACAGCAGATTAGCCAACACAAAATGACAATTCATGTTTTGTTGCTGCTTTTGCCGCTGTGTTGACTTTGTTTCATTTGCGATTACAACAGCTCCGCACAGGAAGCTCACTTGGAAAGTCATTAAAAAATATGACAAATTATGTGCTGAGGTCTGGGTGGGGTGGGTTAGGGCTGCTGCGGGGTAACTTTTCCAGTTGATGCTGCTGGATGGCAATAAACTAAAGTTAGCAGCTTAACAAAACAATAAATGAAGTTGGCAAATGCGATTGTTATGCTTCAAACAGAAACTGCAAAAAAAAAAAGAAAACAAAAATAAAGAAAATAAAAACAACAGAGAGAAATGGAAAACGGAAGACAGGACAAAAGGCGAGCGAAAAACTTTTCCCTGGCAAAGTCCAACTTCGACGAAAGTTGGGAGACAGCGCGAGAGGTGGCTACAAATTTGCTCCTCAAATTGCTTTCACGCTTCTTGTATTTAAGTTTCAAGTTGTGCGGGCTTTTCTCTATCCTCCTTTTTTTCCCCCATTTTCCTATTGACTTTACGCTTTGTGCAAAACAATTTGTGTTGCCTAGTTTTTGGGGGCAATTAGTGGGGAGCGTGCAACAGGTGGCACTGCCGCCAAAGCGAATGTGCAACTCATTGCGAATTCATTGCAGGAACAAGCCAAAGAGAAAAACGTTGAAGCGGGGAAGAAAAGGAGGAATTGTGATTTCCCCAATGATTATGGGCCATCAAGCTGGCATATATATGTATATATTCATGTCAGGCAGCAGAGCTCATAGAAATGCATGGAAAAGTCAAAAGAAGTCAAAACCAGCTAGAAGTATGCTAAATATAGAATAGGACAGGAAAAATCCTTACAAATGTGAGCTTCAGAAATGTTTTAATTTAAAAGGCAGAATTTAATATCTGATAAATATTTAAGATACGATTTTCTTAAGGAGTATGAGGTTAAACATTAATGCAGTGAAGCGACACTAACAATTCTCATCATCTTTCCTTACAGATTGTCCTTCTTCCTTTTTCGATTAGAGCTCAATTCAAACTTTTTTATTTGAATATTGGATCTTTATCTGCAACATTCGCACTCGTTCCGCAGACTCACTCTGTCGCAATTCCCACAAAATCAAGGAATGGGGGAACTTTGCGCTACACAAATTGCCATACTCTCGGCTCTGGCTTATGGCCAGGCTGGGAAAACCATGGAAAATCGTGGTGATCTGGGAGAGACTGCGGCGAAAGCGATGGGTAAAAGTCGTGCTGCCATTCCGTGTGGCATTTTAGTGGGCATTGCCATGCAATTTATGCAATGTTTGCTTGCCGAACACGAATTGCAGCATTGAGATTTGCAGTTCGATGTTCGAGTTGAGCACCAGCTGCCGTTCTAAATAGCGAAAAATTGGCCAAAATGCAAATGCTAAACGGTAATTAAAGTGCAAACTAAACGAGTTTGCTGCGGCGCAATAATTTCTCAATTAATTTTTAGGCCAACCCATTGCCAGAAGCGGCCAATTTATTGATGGTAATTGGAAAATTATGCACAAAGGCGTGCCGAAACGGGGGTGTGTGTGTGTTTAGGGTCGTGTAACCTGCCATCCAGCGGTGGCCAGAAACGGTAATGCTAGCCACATGTGAGTCCCCGAATCCTCGTGGCGGATACCCAGAGCAGCAGCTCATTTTTAGCCGGAAATGAACTAGAAATGTAGCCGAAAAGCAGCCGCAGACGACGCTGCTGCCGTTACGAGAACGACTTTTGTGGCGAATCGAAAAATAGTTGGCCATCCGAGAGCCGCAGAAGGCAGACCGCTCTGTTCAATTCCATTTCGAAGGACTGCGAGTGGGGGGCAAAGTGAAATTAAATTAAATTTCCGTTTAACCCATTTCTGACCCGTGTTGTTATGGAGACAGCATTTGATATCTTGTATACCAAAGTTGGATATTAGAGCTCTGGGAACACATTTTCTGGTTTACATTTAA
The DNA here is from genome assembly GCA_008042485.1 of Drosophila mayri. Taxonomy (NCBI): domain Eukaryota; kingdom Metazoa; phylum Arthropoda; class Insecta; order Diptera; family Drosophilidae; genus Drosophila; species Drosophila mayri. The sequence goes on from VNJN01008371.1 coordinate 64,610, forward strand.
GAAAGAAATTGAATATTTATGGTATGCATTTGTGGAGATTTTAAAAACTAATAAAATATTTAAATATATATTTGAATTTATTAATTTTTTAAAGTATTTGCATAAAAGATTTATTAACTTCGCATATCTGGGTAAAATACGGAGTTATATTTTACTACACCACATTTCCTTCATAAAATTGTAAGAAGAATAATTCACAAAAAAATGGTTTAACGAAGCTGATGTAAAACCATTAAGATTTCTTGGGTTTATTAAACTTTAAAGCTGCCAAATAGCCTCCGCTTTCATATTTAATCAGTGAGAGCTAAAATGCATTTGTGGAGAGACGATTTTTTTGGCCCAGCTTCTGCTTTTCTGCGGTTCTTTCGCTTCTTTCCCAAAAAGTCGCGGGAGCGTGACAATCGTAATGAAAAACTGATGTCAAAACAAACATACACACACACATACACACATACACACATGAGCACAGAGGGACAGGGAAAAGGACGACATCAGGAGCTGAAATGAAATAGTGTCGAGTTTTTGCCAGCCTTGTGTTTTATGCAAATTCTTTTCGCTCACCTCAGCTCAACCGACTTTGCTGTTTGGACAGGTGAGTTGGCAGTGGCCCCCAATGGAGGGGGCGTGGCAGGTGGGAGGGGGGCTTAGCACAGAACACACAGCTTTGAAGTGCAGAATAAATAAAATGAATGAGCTGCCGAGTGTTGTGAGTGCATAATGTAGCAAGCGTTGGGAGGGGATAAAGGGGATGGGGTCCAGGAATATAGACAGCGAGGGTTGTCGGAACAAAATATATTTTAAATGGCGTTTAAATATCAAAGAGATCCCAAAAGGATCTATAATAGTCCAACTGTGGCCACGGCAAAGAATTGTGTGGCTTAAAGCTTTTTTGCTTTTTGTGTATGCATTTTTTAGAAATTTTTATAAAGGTATGAAAAAAAGGAAGGTACATAAATGGTCTGACAAACTTTCTTTAAAATCGTTGGTAAAAAAATAATGCAAAAAATATTTTTTTAGTCATGTTTCAATATCATAAAATATTTATTTTCAAATATTTGCACATATCTAGTGCAGAAGTCAACGGAGTTTTGGGCCAGAAACAAATTGATTGATGCTCTGCCAGGCCCAGAAAGTCGCACAAAACTTTTGAAAACAATTGCAAAACGCGAAACAGAGAACAAAACAGCAATTGTCACCAATGTCTGGGCAATATGCCAGCCGATCCCTGGCCATAAATCAATGTCAATCGAATCCCGCCACTCATGCATCAATCAGGCGAAAGTCAATCAAAAAATTGTAAACTTTTGCCAAGTCCCGAGGACAACATTTTTCTGTGGTAGTAAAGTCTCCGGAGTCTCGGAGACCGAAAGGGAGCCAATGTCTCATTAGAGTGAGTTGTTACGACTTCCGTTTCCTATTTCGGCTGCTGTTTCGACCAACGCATAAATCATATTTATTAGAGAAAATGCTGTCGGCAGCCTCGTGTCGATTATGTGCCACAAATCAAAAACGCACAAATAACAATTTGAGGATCCAAAAATACGGAAAATACTCGTTGTGAGAACAAAAGGAGTGCTGATGCACTGAGGGGAAATATTTAGAGGGAATTGAGATAAAGAAAATTTCGTTTTTCATTTGTTTATACTTAAGTTTTATTAGCTGTTTTAATTTTATAATTAATTTCGAAGAAGTTCTTGACTTATGATATTTATAATAATATAACAATCCTTTGAATAATAAATCCAAATTAATAATCTTTTGGATAAATGTGTCTATATTCAATATTTAATTACAAACTCCCCAGAAGATGTATATTCCTGAATTCAAAACAAGCGCTTTGCTAGTTTTCGTCCGGTTTTAAACTTAACTGCCTAACCAATGTTAGAGTCTTTTTCCTCAGTGTGATATGTGGCCATAAATAAAATTTTGCCATGCAAAACCAATTTGATGTGAGGGGAGAGCAGCCCAATTGCTCGAGCGGCAGGAAGTGATTGATTTATGCTCGCCTGCCTGTTGCTGTAACTCTTTGGCCACAATTTCGGTTTTGGGCCGTATTCACCGAAACCAAATGTTTTATTGATGATGTGCGACGCAGTTGCCAATTGTCGGATCTTTTGGTTCTAACATTTCACTGCACTTTGATAGAGAAGGGCGGTTCAATGGCACTTTTTGTCGGCTCATTGCCTCGGTAATTGATACGCTTCGCCTGATATTTTAGTCACGTCCCCTTACTAACTTTGCCAAACAATTAGTTTCAGTTTTTTTTTCCCACCCCTGCCTCCTCGTATGGAACGGAAAAGTTTTCGCAAGTTTTTCCGGCTTTTTCAGCTGCCACGCTGCAGGCTGTTGCTTATCACAATCCGCTGCTGTTTCAGCTGCTTGACAATGAACTTTTCCGAGTGACAGTTAAGTTTTCCCAATCGCTGGAAAATGGGAAACACACGCACGCACTTGTCCCTCGAAGCAGTTGAAAATCGAGCTTAAGCCCTAAAAGGGACAACGATGAAAAGCGGATAAACTACATGTTACAGGAATAGATGGGAAATTCAAGGAAAATGAGAGGAGGGAGAAACAAAGCCCAGATAAAAATGGTGGAAACAAGGAAATGTTCTCCCAAATGTTGGCTTAAATAACTAATATTGTTGTAGAGTAACTTAAGCCTTAATGTCTGGCATAAAACTAACCTGTAGAATTTATTTACCTTATTTTTTACAACTTAGTTTACCTTGTCTGAGTAAGCCCAGTGTATTGACCATTTGGTAAATCCCCTAAACAGTCAAAGGGAAAACTACAAAACAAACGCAACAGTTTGCCCGTTGCAACCTTTTCAACTCCCCCCGTACAAGTGCTGATTTCCTACGCTTTTCCGCTTCTGTGTGTGTTTTCCCTGCTTAAGCCATGAGTATATAAATATTCTATATACATGTCCGGGGCAATCCGCTTAACTGTAACTGGAACTCGAGCACAAATTGCATTTGTGCGACCCTCGATATGGGCAGCACACTTTTGCTCCCTTTTTTCCTGGTGCTGCAGAAACCCTTAGCTACTTCATTGAATTCGCGGGGAGCGGACGCGCATTTATTTGCCATTTTTCAAATGGAACTTTCCCGGAGTTTATTGAAAACTACACTCAGTTTAATTGAATGGCCGGGCAAAGACTTTAAAGTGGGGACACCCCTCTTGTGAGCCCTGAGGTTTCTCTTCTCCGCTTTTCAAAGTCAATGGTGTGCGTGTGGCAGAGTTACTGGGGGCCACACAATGCCAAAAGTTGGCCGCGTGTTTTCGTTTTTCACACCAAAAACCCGTTTAAATTATAATCCTGCGAGAGGGGGGAGGAGGGACCCATGATTATGGCATAAAAACAAAGTCACGGCCTGTAAATGGCCACCGAAAGTGGTTCAGGGTAAAACTTTTTGCTAAGCACTTAGTTTTCAATTATGAAAATTTGCATTACGCCCGGCGCTTTCGGCAAGTAAAATATTGATTTTGATTTTCGCCCAAATTGATTTCCCCGCCCGGCTTTCTCTCTCAATTACTTAATTGCACGGCGACCCAAAGGACCAGGATACTCTCCAGCAGATTAAACAATTCCTTTCTGCGCTTAATTAAGGATGCACAGAGCAGTGGATTCGTGGACTCGGAGCTAAGTGACTGTTGAATAGCTGGGGGGATACCCTTAGTTTCACTCCCGCAGAAATCTGATCCTGCGAATCCTTGTCCCTTCCGCGCCCCTCGATTCGATTAGTGACAGTTGAGCTGCACAAATACCCCCCATTCAAACTGTCCGAATGCAAGTTCGTTTCCACTTATTGTTCGCCTGCTTAAAGTAAAGTTCTGGCTTTTGTCATATGCCAGCAAGTCATGCGTTAATTTTTTTTAGTTGAGCAAATATAATGCGTTCACTTGGGCAAACTAATCACAGGCAAAGTGCAGCTCAAAGTAGTTGCACTGGAATAAATTAGACAGGAGGAAAATGGCATTAAGGATTAGAAATTGGAATACCTTTAATAAATTTCAATAGGTCTTCCTTTAAGATAGGAAAATAATCTTTACTCTAAGGGAATGTTAAGATCGAATATGAAAATTAGGAAATTATTCAAAATATCAATTAAATTTGTTATTTTTTATGTATTATATTTTAATTTGGTGCAGAATATAAGACTAAATTATAGGTTTTATTTGCACTGTGAAAGGAAATTCCATCAGTAATTTAAAGAACGAAACTGAAGTGGAATGCAAAGGTCTGCCCGTAGGAGAGTGCCTTAAAAGTGAACCAGATTTGCACAGGTTTAAGAAAATCTTAGAGTCAAATATCCATGTTGATTTATGGGAATAAGGAGAGCCAATATTGACTTTGAACTTCGATAAAAATAGAATAAAGTAATCACCAATGAGATCGATTCTATGCAGGTACAGCGAATTCACTGAAAACGAAAGATAAATTCAAATTCATCTCAAAGTTAATCCCCCTCTCAATTGATTTCCCCAAGGCCCTTCGCCCAAGGATGCCACAACATTTGCGCTAATGAAGTGTTTAAGGAAATTAAGAGTACACATACGCCATGTTTCCCACGCACATACACTTAAGCACAAATACACCGCCACCACTGCGTATACGTAATGCGAGCTGGCGTGAAACTCACATTACGCATACGCCGTGTGTCCGTTGGGTGGGTGAGTTAACGAAAATAAGCAGACGACGAAATTTTTAAATAAACATTTCCATATCTTCACCGTGTATTTTATCCGCTCTCTGGGACAAAGGCCAAAGCTGAGCCCCAAGGAAAGTGGAGAGCGGAAGGAAAGAACAACGAACGAGCGGGAGAGGGGCAAAAAAAAAATGTATAAATGTGAAATAGGGAAAACAAGTTAACGCTGATTGCACAAAGCCGGCGGATTTGTAGACGACTGCACAGTCAACGATTTGGAGGGGAGACTCACCTTTGGCCTCCTGGCAGAACAGGAAAAGTTAAGCAAAACACGAAATTAAGAATGGAGAGCGGTGAATGTGTGTGTGTACCTGTAGGTGTGTGTGTGTGTGCCATGGTGCTTTGTATGTATAAAGGATACATTAACAAAATTAGCGCAGCAAGGCGTTCAACCAAAGCTGGGGCTTCCAGTGGCTTACAGTTACAAAAATAGAATTTTGTTATAATTAAAATATAATTTGATATAAAAAAGCTATTTAAATTATAAATAAATAAATAAAAAATAAATGTTCTCTATCAAAGCTGCCTTTTTATTTAAGAAAATATTCATAACATTGTCTAAGTTGTTCTGCTTTTGTTACGCCTTTATAAAACCTTTTTTGTAAAATAAGAAATATTTTCACAAATTCTAATATATTCTTTGTAGTGTACAACATTCCCCATTTACAAACATATACACTGAGACTGTCTAAAATTTACCCAAGGCAAATCATTGAAGGAACAGGAAGACAGAACTCAACTCAAGCACTCAACACTCTTCGGCAAATTGCCGGAAGTTTCATGCGATTAAAGCGCCATTATCGATGTGAATTATTTTAACGTTGATTTCACTTCGCCGCCGTTCGTCCGCCTCTTTCCACCGTCACAGGACTCTACGACGGCAATCAATTTGTTTCGGGGGAACCTTAAAAGTAATTGCCAAGCATTTGTCCGCAAACAGAACGGAAGTTTATAATAGAGTAGTGAATGCCAAAGGAAAAAGGTAAGACGAGGCCAAAAGGAGTTGGAAAAGGAGACTCGCTGAAGCAGCGACAGAAAGTTTTCACGCAAACTTGAAATTCAAATTAAACTTTCGTTAGTTATTTTTTCATGATTTGTTACCGTCTCGGTCTCTTTTGCAATTTATTATAACTTTACTTGACTTTCATTGGAGCAAGACAGCAAAAAGAACTAGATTTACTTGGTAAAAGTAACTAAGATCTGTTGAGAACACGAATTAAACATTTTGGGGAGCATTTACAAGGTTATTTTGTATTATATCCTGTTTTAAACTTTAAATACTTCTTAAGTGCCTTTAAATTTGACTTTGACGAGATGAATGACCGCAGTATTCGCGGCTAATGAAGTCAAAAGGGGTTCAATGGCTGTTTGATGGACTTGGGCTGCCTTTTGTAAATATTTAATTAGTTCAATTCACATGCCGCCGCAAAATCTATTGACTTCGCCGGGTTGAACCACAAAGTGGGGTCGGACCTTGGTTACGAACGGACGGCAGGCAGGCAGGCAGGCAGTCCGGTGCGCAACGCTCAGGGCTGTCCAAGGCTGGAGTTCGGCTTGATTAACAAAGGACCTTACCCACTTCCAGCTAATTAGCATTGCATAGTCAAAGTGCCGGGGATTTTAGCGGCGTCTTAAGCTTCAAAAGGAACCCAAGGATACAGGTGCGGGCACCAGAAACCAAGAGCAGCTGCGTCTTTGCGTTCAGCCGCCGGAAAGCTCAACTATAAGCCGCTATGTACACGCATCGGATCAAAAGGCAGGGGAGCATGGCCAACCAACTAATTGGTTAAGTTCTTAAAGTCAAAAATTTAATTTAAATTGGGGTAAGAGAAAAATAAATACTCTGTATGGTACAGATAGAAAGTTGTTTCATTATTAAATATATTTAATTAAATGCAAAAACACTAGAGCTTTAAGAACTGCCATAATAAAATCATAATATTTATGGAAATATTGATTATCCTTTACATACAATAAAATATTTCCGGCCAATGTGAAACATAACTGCATCAGAGCACAATTCTAGAATGCATTGTATTGCTGAACAATGAAAACCACTTTTTGTACGATATCGTTAAATCAGAATGGCCAGTTAAGTGGCAAGTTTGTTTCATAATTAAATGGATTATTGACAACCCGTTTGCCAAATTGCAATCGAACAATAATGCCAAACAATTGAAGTTCGTTCTGAATTTGTGATGCAATTCATGGTAATTGAGGCGATTTTGCAACATATTCGTACCGCAGACAATTTTCCAATTAATATATCCAGGAATAGTGGTGAAAAGTGTCGATTTATTATGCAATCAATTGTGCTGACAGTCAATGGCAGAGAAATATTTGTGATAACAATAAATGGCAACTGCATAACAAATGCAATGTCTTTTCACAAACGACTTGCTACACTTAAACAATGCAACAAAGTCCGATGTGGAATGAGAGAAAAGTCCAGGTGGAATACCTGCATCAAAGTTAAATAATTTTACATGAGCTGAATGGAACAGGCTTTGGTATCTTCTCAACTTATATTTGGCCACTTTTGTTTCTTTTTTTTTTTCGTCTGTCAATATGCTCTTTTTTGCTCGACACGAAGAGAGCATCAAATCAATTTCGGTATTTTTCAAATAAAAATCATATAAAGTTGTGTTCTTTAGCTCCGGCTTCTTCTTCACTTTTGACGCTCCCTCCCACTTCTCGCTTTCCACTTCCACTTCCGCCTGCTCATGTTTACAAAACGGAAATGCCCGTAAAAGTATGCTATAAAATTTGTATGGCCAGAGCCACGCATCAACGACGGGCGATTGGGAGGGAAATGTACGAGTATCTGCCATTTTGTACAAAGGAATTGTCCATGCTTTTTGTGTGCGAGTGCGAGTTTGGGGGGAAAAAGTTTATGGTAAATAATTCAAATGTTTTGCGTACTTCTCAGAGCAGAGCGCTGCCTGTCTGGGCATTTGTTGTTGTTTGTTTCGCCTGTTTTTTATTATGACAGGCCAAATTACAAAACGCTAAAAGGAAATGGTGATGGTCAGGTAGGTAGCTGGCTGTAATGTTGATGATGTAGTTATTAAATGGCTGTTTATTTTAAATTATCATTACAGCTAAATTAAAAGCATTTAATACTCATGATAGCTTTATGGAATTTAAAGTAATTTGAAATACAAAATTTAAAGAACTAAATGTTTTACAACTGAAAATAAATGATTTCACTGCTATGTATATTTTTTATATTTTATATTTTATATCAAAGTGGTGCTTAAGAATTCACTGAACCTTAAAATTCCAACCCAGACGTAGCCAATTTTCTGAAAATATCCTTACACACACACAAATAACTTGGCAAGTTGGCTTCTGCCAAAGCATTGAAAATGTCGAGTAAACTTATTGAATGGCACCGAATTTAGTTCCTGTTCACTTGCCAGCGATTTTGACAGTTTGCTAAATTACGCGACATTAACTTAATAGACTTCTATATATTTTGGCAGACATTTGGCAGCTGCAGTCGTCGCAAGTTGAGAGCAGCACGAAGCCCGAATAAAAGCCACAAGGCTGCAAAAGTCGCAAAAAAAAGTAACGACAAAATAGGAAAAAAATAAAATAGAACACAATAACAAACAGGTCGATTGCCAGAGTGTGTATGTGAACGAACAATCTATATGTCGATTTCCAAAACTCATACAATATATTTTCTTATATTCCCTATCGACTTTGCCCGCCAACTTTTAGGCAACAATGTGCTTTGCCCTCAAGTGTGTGCCTTTTTTCGTGACTCCACGTGCTTTTCCACACATTTTGATTGAGCTCCAGGCACTCCATTTGCTATATGTCCTGACCTCCAAGCAAAATATCGGTCTAGCCATAATTTTTAAAGCATACAATCGAGCGTGCTTAATGCAGTTTCGTTGCAAGCGCTCTCTCACTGCATTTGACTGCCTGTTTTGGGCTAACAAAAGGGTAAAAACGAGAGAAATAAAATATCAAAAAAGGACACAAAAGGATATACTCTTTCTAAGAGAAACCAAGTTTAAAGCGAAAAAGGTATGATTAGTATTTAATAATTAATTTGTAATTGTAAGTATAATCTTGAATGATTTAGGAGTCATAAAATCAATAAATTTCCCTGCTTTAAATATTTATTCACATTCAATATTCAACAACTACAAATATTCCTATATAAAAAAACATAAAGAATCACATTGATTTGCATAGTTTTTGCATTTAAATTTCCTTCTGTCTGGCTAAGCAGCTTGTCACTCTCAGCTCTGCTCAGATGATTTGCTAACCCCTCGCATTTGCATTCGCAGAGCTCTCGAACGGAAAGCGTATTAAAAACTGTCACAAGTGGGAACTAAAGGGGATAAAGAAAAAGGGGTAAAGGATAAGCGCCTGTGTGTTGAGCATGGAAAAAATTGCATGTGCAGCAGAAATTAGTGGGGCCATCGAAAGCCCCTTCTTCTTCGCTTCGCTGGTGTCTGGCTGACTGCCTCTCTGCTGCTGCTGCTGCTTATGCTGCGTTAAGCAATGAAGCAGCGCACTCACACAGATACCATCGCACGCAAACACATTCACTGCTGCATTCGAAGGACTATCTCACACACACACATAGTGGAGCACTCAACCCTCTTTGCTCTCGTATATCACTCAATGTTATGGTTATCAGCAACTGTTGTTGCTGCTTCCGCCTGGCATTGCAGTTGCTGCTGCTGCTGCTGCAAATGTTGCTGCTGTTGCATTGCGCATCAGTATGTTGCTGTTACACTGAGATAAAAAAACGTACTTACTTAAACAGTATCCCAAGTCCTACTTCCCAAAAAATATTCAGAAAGATCCTTGCAAATATTTGTAGAGTTTAAATCTTATCAAAAGATATGCGATATAATTTAAGATATTTATTCTAAGACTAAAACGAACATAATTTAATTTTGTTTATATTTATTTGGACATTTTATGATATATAAATATGTAAATAAGCTTTTAAAACTTTATTGTATCTGTATAACCCTTTGATTACATGTTTTCAAGTCTTATTACGAAAAAAAAGTGTTCTGCTTTCGAACAAAAGCTGGTGATGAAACTGAATACTTTTATTTAAGGATACTTTTAAACTAATTTAAGTTTACCTTTTCTTTTTTGAGTGTACATCACTAGACACTTGAATTTGCTAACAATGCACGATGGCGTTAACATTGTGCCGTGTTGTTGTCGTTGTCGCTGCTAGTTGTCAAAGTTGTTGCCATTGTAGTCCCTGTTGCTGCTGTCGCTGCTCCTGCTGCTCCTGCTGCTTTCTCCTCTGCTGCCGTTGTTAGTTGGCATCCATAAATTCTAATATTAATGGCAAGGGGGCGGACCGTATCTCCTGCGTGCTGCCTTTGATGCTTCCCCTTCCATGTAAATGTCAACCGAAAGGCAAGGCAGCCGAACAGGACAGTCCCTGATTGCGGTTGCAATTGCAGATTTTTATTTTTATTATTTTTTTTGTATTCGGTAAACATATTTTTTACAAAATTTATTTACTCCCCAAACGCCCATACAGATTCCAATTCAACTTTGCATTTCCTTCCTCCTTTTCGTTTTCCTTTGCTCAAAATCCAATTTAAGAGCTCCGCTCCAGCGATGAGTTTATTTTAAGTAGTTTTACTGCGAATTCCCTCAAGCATTTTGTGCGTTTGGTTCGTTTGAAAATGCCAAGGAACATTAAAATTCAATACACAGTCAAACATAAATTCGATAACTTTGAGTTCGTTCAACATGTTTTATTTTGGCCCAGCCACGTGCGTATTGCAACAAAACTGAGGCAAATAAATAACACGAAGGCAAAGGTATGGTTGAGTGTTGCGACTAACAGATGCTGAGGAGGCGATAAATAAAAGATAAAATAAATAATCAGTATTAGTAGTTGTAGTATATATACTATATGGAAAAACTAAAGCTCCTCTAGCCTTAAAAATCTTTTCTCTTCAGGAAGTATGTGCTCAAATATATTTTTAAAACTAACTGAAAGCATATATAGTTATCAGAAATACTTTTAATTAAATCTAATTAGTTACTTTAAATTTTTTAAAAAATATATACCCAATTAATCAACCAATACCTGTTATAAAAAGGACTATGGAAGGTGTGCAAGTGTGTTACGCGTATAAAATTCAATAGAGCAAACATGCGAACGCCTCTGGCAACAGACACACCCATACGCACACTATCCCAACGCCCACCACCCTACCCCTCTTCGTGCCCACAGAATCGAAATAATAAAATAAAACTTTATTGACACAAACATAAAACTCCCCAAAGGACGTGTCTCTCTCGCACACACGTGCGAAGAGTTCGCTTCATTGGCATTGGGGACCGAGGATGGGGGTTGGCAGGACCTGGGTCGCTTCATATGGATAGACAAATTTATGCATGTGTAAATATTGTTGCTATTTGATAAAAACATATTGACAAACATTTGCCGAATCGAACCTCTAAACAAATTGTGGAACTGTCTCGACAAAAAATTGCACAAATAAAACACATTTTTCACTATCGATGCAACACAAAGCCAGAGGTAAAAAGTGTTGACAGTCGTCCAGACATTGTTGCAAAAATATTGCCGGACAAATTGTAAGGGAAATGATAGAGCATACTTCTGGTTGGGGGAAAGGGAATTTTTTTACAGCAACGGAAACCGGATAAATTCACTAAAGCTGTATTGCTGCAAAAGGATGTATTTTGTAAATAAGTAAAAACGAGTTGCATCCAATTTAAAATATGTAATTTCAGTGGAAAAGTAAAAAAGCATCAAAGGAATCAAAAGGATATGCAAAGTCTTGGATATTTTAAAGCCACAAAGAAGAATTAAATAGAAGTTTTATTTTTTAATTAATGTATTTGCATTTACAAATATTTATTTAAATTTTAAACTAAAATTCTCAATAGCTAAAAATATATTGAATTTTATTGTGAAAATAATAAAGGATATTTTTGGAAAAATACATTAAATTTGCAATTTTTGTGCTCCATTAAACAATAATCTGGCTGGCAAGCTTAAATGGTCTTTTCCGCATTTATTTCATTTAAAATAAAAATTCCAGCAATCTGCATATCATAAAAGAACATGCAAAGCATTTTTCTCGTTCTCCCCCTTTTCATTTCTTTTTTTTTTTTTTGGCTAGAAACTTTTTATGGTTAAGCCTTCCACTGCTACTGGTGCTGCTTCTGCTGTTGGCTCATTTAACGAAACAATTAAAACGGCTTATGCACTAAACTGGCAAACACATTTATGCGACAGAATGGAAAAATCCCAGCCAAGTGCGAAGAGAAGGCAACCGAAACGAGCTGAATTTGCATTTGCCGCCTAATAGAACTTTAATTGTTTTGCAAATGATTCAGTTTTTGGGGGTAATGGAAGCCAGCGGCAGCCGTTTAAAACGAACCGAAAAGTTGGGGAACCAAAGACTGAGACTAGACTCTGCATAAGATATGCAAGTTTATTTTCCATAATGTGGAAAACCCGGCACAAACAGCAGCAACAATGAAAGTTGAATGCAGCCCGGCCAGACTTATGCTGGGAACTTGTTCTCGCACACGTTATTGGCCTGATAAAGCGAACGGGCACGTGCAGCATGAGGCAGCTCGTTACTCATTCTTCTTTAAATATTAACACAAAGAAAAATTATCCAGTAGGTCTAGCTAGGCCTTTAAAATATTAAAATAGAATTTAATAAAGATTTTAAAAACTGTTTTTATTTATTATATGAATCCTTAGCTTGGCCAGTAATCATGGGACTATCTAAACTCTAATTTAGAGTTCAATCTTATTAATAGATACATCTTCATGATGATGTGATGCCCTTGAACACATAATTAAATATCTTTTAATGTCTTATATAAGCTTTAATATTTTTTATATATTTTTAACACAGTCTTAGCCATTTATTTTCGGCAGTGCCTTTTTCCCAGGCTCAGGAAACGTGCGAGATTCTTAGGCAAATGTTTCACAGTTTTAGACATGTGCGCCCATTAGATTGAACAGCAGGATCAGCAGTCAGGACGAGTGAGGAAGTGTGCTTCTCTGGCGCGTGTGAGTGTGTGTCTGAGTGTCTGGTCCTGTCTGTGTATTGTGCATTATGGCTGCAGCAGCAGCAGCAGCAACTAATAAAGGCCTTATGACAAAGCCTAACGAAACAGCAGGCAACGGCAGCTGATGTGGCACAGCCAGGGCCATTGAACTTGGGCCTATGCCACTCTCCTACACTCCCCCTGCCAGTCCCATCAGTTGCCTAGTCCGAGGAATGTCCTCTTTGGTTCGCCTGCTTTGTGTGTCTGTGAAAATATTTTCAAAGTCTTAACCTCACTGGGTGAGCAATCATAAATCAAATGCCACTGCGCCGTTCTACCTTTTGTTGCTTGAGTGCCCACATATACACACACCACACGACACACACACAGGCGCAAGCTGTCGTCGTTCTGGTGTAGCTTAAATTTTATTTATGGCTGGAAACTAAAACACAAAAAAAAAAATGCGAACACACATAGATGTTGGGGGAGCGTGAAAATAAATAAAGAAAAAATGGCAGCATACCTCAAAGCGCACAAGCAAGCATACATACATATATCGCCAGTGTATAAAGTTTTGTGTCTATCAACGCAGAATCCTTATCATGGGGTTTAGATATTTTTCAGGCCCCTTTGTCAGCGGTAAATTTCGGTTCTTGAGGCATAAATGAGTGTCTGTGGTATTTTTAATAGAAATAATCGTTGTTTAGTAATTTATTTTATATAAAAGTAGAGAATTTTCAAATGAAGAATAACCCTTTCAGAGAATTCCAAACTAAAGCTTCACATTTTTGCTTTTTCCTCCAGCCAGGAAAAACACAGCTCCAAAAAATACCCCATCCTTTTTGCTGGGACTACAAAAGAGATAGATAATAAATAAAAATTGACAAATTTATTGCCCGGACACGATGGCTGGCAAGGCGGATAGACGAGCGATGAGACAGGGACAACGGGGCGGATGAGCAATCCCGAGTAAGCGGCTGATTGAAGCTGACATTTTGCTGCCAGAGGCTGAAAACATTTGCCTGACTTTGTTTCAATGCCTGTCGTCCTGCCAACGGATTGCATGCGACGAATAAAAGGATGTTCTAGTCATAATGTTGTGGCAGGCGACGGTCAATGTGTGTGTGTGAGTTGGCGCATATTTTATATGTATTTTAGCAACTACTATTCTGGTTGCCAGAGCTGTTTGGCAGTTGGCAGTTAGCAGTTGCCTGTTGGCGTGACCCGAAAATGGCGCAAAAATGTGTCACGTTTCAATGCCTGCCCATGCGGTTTTAACGCAATTAGCCACAACAAATTACCATCATCAGCGACATCATCCTCAACATCATCATCATCAACATCAGCGTCGTCGTCATCGTCATCTCGATTTACCCATCGACCACGGGCATCGCCATCATGAAGCCGAGTTCTTGCTGCCGGCACGTGAACCATGCGACTTTGGTTACAGGGAATGTCCGTCCGCTGACCTCCAGTGGTCCAAAGTGCACTGTAAATAAAAGATACTTTCTTTAATTTCACTTTATATGAGTATTCAAATTGTATTTCTTTATTATAATGTTTGTAATAACCTTTTTCTTACTTATTTACCATGAACATTATATTATCATTATTCTTATTTTATTTGTTAATAAAAAATATGATTAATTTAATATTTTTCCTGTGTATGAGAATGGTGGTGAGCGTGGCTATAGCCATGTGTGCGTAGAGCATTTGTGGTACAATGAACTGACAAGTGTAATTATGTTGTTGCGCTGGGCGAGGTTTCCTCGCTCTACATAACCGCTGATTGCGAGCTTATATGAGGGCAGTTCCTGTTGGAGAACTTCGGCTACAAGTTTCGCGGGTTATGCCAACCATCTTTATACGTATATACATGTATATTCTTTATCAGATTGAAAAGCATTTTTGTGTCATTAAATCTTTTCAAAAAAGCACTAAAATTCCATTGTTAGAAATTGGTCTAGTTGTCATCGTCTCCGCTGTGGTTATAGGAGGAAGAGGTTATAAGAGCTTTGGGAATCTCCCAAATGTTGACTTGGCGATATTGCATCATCAAGTGTCTGGGTCTGGACCAGGCCGCTTAAAGCCTAAATTGTAAACAAAAAAAAAACCATTTCATAATAAATAAAAGAAATAAGAAAATGTACATTTAATTATTTCCTTCTCAAAGTTCCCCTTTTTTGTACGTAAAAGTTTCTCCTTTAGCGATTAGCAGCAAAACTTGGCATATCGTTCCATCCTCCAAGCACACATCCTCCTTCACTCAACGAAGGCCTAATGAAAATTAGTTGGGCTGGAAAAGCTTCAACTAATTATGGGGTTCCATGCGGTGAAATCGGTGCTAAATATTTAGTGATTCCATGGGGGCGACGCTAGATTAGTTCACCTACGAAAAGTTGGCAAATTGCAGTGGCCAAAATGGAGACATTAGCCATTGTACTTTATTGATATGGCCAGACAAGAAGCTGCTAATTACATTGAAGCCCTTTTATGCTCAAAAAAGTCTATAGCAAAGTCCTGACTTAAGCAAATGAAGGACTTAAAGTTTCTGGTCCTTGTACTACTTTTCTAATACTTTAATTCGGTATGTTTCCACTTTAAACTTTTCTAGAAATTTATTAAATTATTTCTGTGTTTTCCAACCAGCAGAAAACCATTTTAATTGATCCGGAATATTTCATTTTTCTCTCCAATTTGTATTTGCAACATTCGCACAGCAATATCAAGTTTGACCACAAAAATTCATTTTGGCAAAAATCTGTTGCAACTGAATTTTTGATTCAATTGATTATTCTAATAAAAGTCAAGATATATGTTTTTCGAAAGCCATTCAGTGTGGTAAAAATGGAACTAAGTCGAGGAAATAGTTTGTGGTTTTGTGTGCACCTGGAATACTTATAAAACGGACCAGAAATATTTTACTAACTACCCTAGGTGCATCATATTTTCCCATCACATTTCATAATTCCCAGGCTGTAGCCTAATTCAGGGTTTTCTGCTAGTGAGGTGTGTGTATGCATGGGAAAAAAGGACAACTGAAGGGACACCAAGAACGTCGAGGGAGACAACAAAGAGGCACTTTAAGTGAAACTAAACAGCCATGCAAGTGACGTTGTCGGATTGCGGTTGCCGGCAGGGAAACGACCCGAGGAAGGGTTATAAATGTTGGATGGCCGTGTGTCCTGGTTGTCCTGCCCGTCCTTCCCATGGCAGCCAGTTGGCCGGGTTGCCGGCTTGGCCAGTAGAAATTAAAATTAATGATGCACTCACAACATCACGGCACGGCAAGGCCACAGGGGGGCTGGATGGCCACATAAAAACTACTTTACATGCGGGTACACGTTGTCGCAAAGGCTAAGCTGTCCCACCTGCCCGAAGCGGGAGGGGATTCACCTAATTTAATGCTGAAATTGCCACCTCCTCCCTGCTTTTTATCTGCTCTGTCTTTGAAATAGCTTTGGCAACGTTAAGGTGCTGCTTGCTAAATGCTTGCGGCTTCTACGCCAGACACAAAAGCAAAGCATCCCTTTTCCCAGAGAGATCCTGTCGCACACATTCAGAGGCGAGGAAACCACTTCAATTTATTTTTGACCAACATATGGTAGCCAGCAGACTGAGGAAGTGAGCACGTGCAAATATTGCTAGAAAGCAGGGTACTTATGACCAGTTAAAAAGAGTTTAAATAAATATTTATGACCTCATGAATTTATGAACTTAATGTTCTTTTAATTTGTTTGAGATAAATGCCAATATGTAAGGATAAGTGAAACTTGTTTTAATTTTTATTAAATATAATTTACTGGCTTAACTTAAATCTATTTATCAATTACATTATTTTCAATATCTCATTTAACTGGACTCCCAAAACAGATATTCCTTTCTCTGACTCATCTAGAATAAATCAAAGTTGATTCCTACAAAGCCCAAAGTTTATTTTTGTATTCTATAAATAACTGAGGTAAACTGAGAGCCTAGTGAAAAGGGAAACCTGCTCGTCGTCGTCCTTTCAGCTAACTATAGTTAGTCTCGGGTTTGGGAAAAAAACATGGCCAGCAACATTGTTTCCGCCTTTCTGTTGTTGTTTTTCGGCTTTGTTTGTTTTGGGCTTTCCTTTTTTTTACGTACACACAAAGGTGTACGAATGTGGAAAGCGTTTTACTGTTTTCCACTTTTGATTATTGTTTTTCAACAACAATTTTCTTTTCATCAGCATTTCAATTAGGTTGGAAAACGACAGGCGCCATTTAAGCGGGAATTTTAAGCAACGAGAGCGGCGGGAGGGGCGTGGCAGGCCGCAAAAACCTTTTACACGCCCTGATGCCTTCCAATTTCAAGTGCTTTGGCAGCTGCTTTGGCACTGCGACAAAGTAAATTAATCCATTAGAGCGTTGGCTTCGGTTTTCTGCAGCCTTTTTTCCTATATTTTTCTTCTCCCCCCATAGATTTTTCTTTTACTTTTTAATTCTTATTTTTCTTTTTAGCCTGACGTGACCTGGCTTCAGTGCACTAGGAAAAATTGTGTTCTTTGAATAAAGTATTCATAGGTTTATGCAGTTTTCAGAATTCAAAGCAACTATAAATAATCTAATTACCTTATCCAATTCGAAATAAAACGTTAGCTCTATTAAAGTTTAAATTATTATATATTCAAATATATATATTTATTTTTTTGTGTAAAAATAGCTGAAGGCGATGTGCGGAGAATGCGGATGGTATGCAGCTTCCATCTTCAACAGCTTACACTTCAATTAAGTTTTCCCTCCACCGGCCATTTGCCGCAGAGCTGACTTCTTCGCCTGCAATTTGGCAGCAATTATTGAAGCTTTGCCAATGGCAAGAGTCAGGTCATCTGGAGGGAAATAGAGGTGAAGAGGCAGGGAAATGGCTAGGTAGACAGCTCGGGACAATATAAATAAATTGCAACTGAAGCCATGGGAAAATTGTGCTCTTGAGGGAGGGGCTGCACATTAACTGGCATAAAAAGCAGTTAGATATATATCCGATTTTGTGATAGAATGTCCCATAATTATACGTATATGGTATACGTTCCTCTTCCAAGTAAGTGAGCCCGTTTTTGTGGCAAGGGGAATGTGTGTCAAGTACTTAATAATCAACCCCGTCGTGTGGCCAACAATTTAAGGCTAATTTGGTTTTCCCAGTGAAATATATGCCAGCGCCTTGAATATTAAATAAGCTGGAACAGTGGGTTAACAAGGGGAAAATTTGATTCATAAAATTTAGGGTTTAGGGGTTTGAAGAGGAAAATCTTATCTTTCAACCCTCGATATTTTTTCGTATTATAAAGATTAAGACATTTTGTAATTGAAATTAAATATTAATTGAATATTGTTTAATAAATACTTTTATTTACTTATGCATATTTATATATAATAAAAAAGCATAGTTGAAGCTTAATAGAAACGTATTTAACCCTATTAAAAATGTTTAAATATCTGTTTAGAAATTCTGACCACTGTGGCAGCAGGAAGCGTATTATTATATACAGACGTATGCATAATAAATACAAAATATAAATATGACCCAAACTGCGAGTGTGTGTGTGTTGACAGGAAAAAAAAGCACAAGGAGACATTCTTGTTTATTTCACTCTCATTTTTCTCCTTTTCTCCCGCTGTGTGTGTTTGCGAGTGTGTCTCGTACATTATGCAAATTATTTGCACGAGTTTTCAATTTTGGTAAAATGCTTTTGGGCATTATTAAGGCTCCGAGTGGCAGGCAAGCAAGGAGCAGGACATGTACCGAAAACAAGGCGGCGGGTTGCCAAGGAATATGATTAAAATCCTATTTATTTGTCTCGAGAATAAAGGGGAAATCCTCCTGAGAGCAGAGAGAGCACTGATCGTGACTTATCCTTGGGGCAAACACTAACGAAAATTGAGTTATACCCCAGAGGTCTTCACATATCTGCCATAGATAGGATAAGCTTAGCTGCTAAGCCGGGATTAGAAATAACCCAGTGGAGTCCAGCATGTCCTTCCTGTATTGTCTTCCAACCAACACACATCCCTGGGGACGGTTGCAGGCCATTTTGCAGTCTCAAGCAAACACAAGCGACAACTTATTCACTTTTTGTTTTCTCCCCCACAAAATGCCCCCAAAAATAAACTGCGGCCAAGGGATATGTATATATGTGTATGATCCTCTCGTCCTTGTTGGTTCGTGTGTCCAACTTCGTCCGGGCTTTTGCCTCTTCAGCAGCCAAATGAGCCAGTGGACCAACCGGGGGGGAAAAACTGGTACCCTTATGCGGATTTTGCCCTCAAGTTAGATACACATTACTCCTCCGCCGCAGAAATAACAAAATTGTGTGCGGTTAACTGCAAGGATTTACCCAGCAAAGAGTTGATGTCGGTCGGTCATTACTGAAGAATTAGGAAGCAGCAAACTTGTGGGCCGGAAACTTTTCAAGAAACCAGAACATATTTTAATGATGTGGCTGGGCTGTGTCCTGGGTAAAATGAGGGAAAATATATGTGCTTTGTTCGCCCTGTCACTCGATTGTATTTATTAAATATTTAATTTTCCTTTTCTTTATAATACCATTCCCGGAATGCCACTGCAAGGTAACTACAATTTAAGCAGATTACTTGCCAGTCAATTGGCCATAATCCTTTTCTGGCAGCAAGCAATTGCCCCCAGGCATCGTTTCCATTTGATTTAATTGCCTGTTGGACAACAGGGCGCATTATGAGCCAAGGAAATTGCGTGAGGGTGATAACCATAACCACGTAACCGAATCGAGTGCTCACGTGTCGCTGGCAGAGCAGGCAACAGCCGCCACGTAATCGCCACCAACTGCCTATCAATCGGGCCTCGGCTCTGGGCCCGACTTCCGGCTGGCAAAAAATTAATATGGCTGGCATATGGCGTACACGATTTTAATGGCCGACATGACGAGGACACCAACCGGCAGCGGCAGCAGCAACATCAGCCGTCTAACAATAGACATGACAAGCGATTCGGGAAGCGGCAGATGTTGGCCCAAGTGCCACTCCCATTTTCCCCTTCCCATCTCATAACATAATGTTCTAATGTTCCATCAACATGTGCTCTTATTACCGGTAATCGCTTACAGCCCTGTTTATGTTTCAAGAAAAGTTGAAAAATTTCCTTGGCAGTATGTTTTTGTCGTTATTTTGCTTTATAATTAGAGTTTTAAAATGCATGCTCGTAATTTGTTAATCCTAAGTAATGTGAATTAATATTTAAATATATTTCCCATTTCAAGAAATATTTATTATAATTTTTTTTAGTTTAATTAAAGCTATATGTAACCATTTATTATTTATAAAGCACATAGTACGACTGTGTATTTCCTTAAATCGTAACTTATATATAAATTTGTATTATTAAACAATAAAAATGAATATTTCTCTTGCCTGTTTTATTCAAATGACTCTTGGAATCAGATCAGAGCGGAAAGCATAAAAAATTATTGACAAATAGTTCAATTTATTTCTTTGTTTTGTCATAATTTATTAAATATTTTATATGGCATTCATTGATAACTTTTGTTGTTTTGTGAATTTATTAACCAATTAAATTAAAATTATTAGTAAATTGATTCACTTTCCATGCTAATGTAATACTCAACAGATTGGAATCAAACATGTAATGCCAACTAGTTATTCCGAGAGTCTCTCTGATCTCTGGCACATTACACATACGCACTGTGTTCTCCATTAACGGCCATTTCACATTTCCTGCCATCGAATTTCCTGTGGGGAAGTCACCCCAAACCAATCGAAAAACAATCCAATCCGAACCGAGGATGCTCACGTTCATGTTGATTGCACAAAGCCCTCGGCAAGGCAGTTTACAAGAAACAAATTAATGGCCACGCTGATGTTTCTTTCCTTGGCTCAATGATTACGCCGATAACTTTGCTTTTTTTACTCCACACCGCCTTCGTTTTGCTTTTCCCATCGCCAAGTTGTTTTTCTTGGCGGATGAAAAGTAAACAAGATGACGACGCGGGGCCAAGTGAAAATGTTTGGCGCGTGTCTGCCACAAAAATTGCCGGAAATTTGTTTGAGCTTTAAATTACAAATCATTATCGATGCGCATTATAATTTTTTTTTTGGGCTGAAAGGAACCGGCAGCTGGACCTCAAGGCGATTTCCTAATGCCAACGACACTTGTGAAATCACTTTGAATAATATTGCATTTGGATGGGGGTGCTTTGTGTGTCCTTTTGAGCAGATTAATTTCCGGCATTTAGCCGTAATTCCCCAGTTTCTGGCTAAGACCGAATGGAGTGGCCAATGGCCAACTGGCCGGCCTTGGCAATCGATGCAATCAGCTAAGGACCAATTTACCAACATGTCAGCGGCAAGCGAGGAATGCGGAGCCACAACTTGGGAGGAGAAAGCTTTAGATTTGCACACATTACCACTCAATCTTCATATACTCTTCAGTGATGTCCTGGATTTCAGGCCATCGCAGTTCTCCAGTCCTCTAAACCTCCAGCCCCTTCCTCGCCCCGCTCTGGCTAAGTCCTTCGGCCAGGACCTCGGCATGCACATGATGTCCACATGGCCGCAAAGATTTATTTACAATTGTGTTGAGACATAATTCCCTTTGATCGATTGCGGGACCGTTCCCAAGGGATGTGTGGACGGGGAAGTGGATGTGGCTGCGAGGCTTTGTGGTCAGTTGTAAGTGATGATTCTTTTGGTCTCGTCCTTTGTCTTTGGCTACTGCACTCGTCCGACGCCATATTCGCTGCAAATCTCTAGAGGGAAGGCAGAGAAAGTTGAGAAAGTAGGGCCATGGAAGCTGGCAGAATTATTTGCGCAATTTATGTGGCTTTGATTTCATTGGCAAGATGTACGGGCCCGGCAAAGGCAATTTATGGTAACTTGATAATTTGTGTTGCCTTTGGCAAATGCTTCGAAGGAGTTATCCTCTACGCAATTAATTTGCAGGACATGTGGCATGGCCAAACGGCATTAAAATAGGGAAATTGCATTCAAGTTCGATGCTGGGAACTAGCAGAAATGTTGACATAAATTGGATTTGCCAGTGGGTAAAGCAAACTGAAACCTACAGTTAAATTTATACAAATCTTTGGGGAAGACTAGTCAAAGCTGCGTTTTGTACTGATTCTTAAATGAAAAAGAATTTGAAAAAGTATTTTGATTTAAAAACATATAAAAGAAGTTAGCTTCCCTTCTTATTTTTTATTAAATTGTGTATTTTGTTTTGTTTTTTTCTCTGTGCATCTCCTGAGGTTAATGATTGGCATGGCCCATGCTATAATGAGAGCAACCGCTCAACTATAAACGCCAGCTCCAACAATCCTTTTTGAGCTCTCTGCAATTGCAAAGCAGTTAGGAGGATCTTACCCCCTTTGCCGCTCCCTGAGTCATTCATCAAAAAATGTGCACTTAACACATGGGTAAGGCAGCATCGAGCATTGCTGCCTCATTCC
This sequence comes from Drosophila mayri, assembly GCA_008042485.1. NCBI lineage: Eukaryota > Metazoa > Arthropoda > Insecta > Diptera > Drosophilidae > Drosophila > Drosophila mayri. Next base: position 86,816 of record VNJN01008371.1, read on the forward strand.
TGGGTAATGCACATAAATCCTTAGAGTGCGCACTTAACTCCTTTTTATGCTGCGACAAAGTACATTTACTAATGACCAAGTCAAACAATGGCAACGGCCAAGACGCCGCGGGAGCAACGAGAATGGGAGTTCTCGTAGTCATAGCAGTCCTGGAGGAGGTCCTGGCAGTAAACTGAAGTAAAGTGGAAGTAGCAGGGGGCGACCGAGGGACGCGATGGGGCCTCGGCCCACGAAGTAGCAATTTACGCGCTCAAGACGGCGACAAAGCACGCAAAACGGAACAGCAGCTGGCTTGCAGAAGGGGTTGGGAAAATCCTGGCAGGAAAACTGCGGCTGGGGGGTGCGGGAAATCATGAGAGGGAAAGCGCAGCACTGAGCTGCAAGTGTCGGCAGCGGCTGCATGTTAATTGCTGCTGCAGCGACGGCAGCAACAACTGCAAACAGTGGGAAAGCGTGTCTAAATAGCGTAAATTCACACAGACATATACACACACACACAAAAATCTTTCTGCGTATTGTGTGGAAATTGAAAAGCGACTTGGATAACAGCCAGGAAAAGCCAGACGGTTTCCACACTCTAAATGCTAACTACATTCTCTCTGATTAGCCTTATCAGTAGCATTTCTAATTGAAATGATTCCTTTAATTAAGGATTTTATTTGTCTTGAGGGACAAGAGATTTTTTAAAATTTGTAATTTATTGTTTGAAGCCATATTTATTGCTATTAAAGTTAGTTGTTTTGTTTTTCTTATCATAAGAATTACGGGGATATATATTTTCATAAGAATTTTTAAAAGATTTGATATTAACAGGGTCCTTTTATATATTGATTTTTATAGTTCTGTCATTTTATAAACATTCTTAATCCATAGTCCTACTATTTGTAGAGAGTATTCCCCAGTAGTAGGTGTCGCTGTCATTTGCTAGCCTTGCTAATCCGCGACAGTGTGCGCTCAACAGGATATCAAGCGGAAAAGGACAAAAGTGCGCTGCATACGCACAGGCTGAAAATGCAAATTTCCTTTTTGGAGCGCAGTTTAAAATGTTGATGAAGTAATTAGTTTAATATGCGAAATGCCCCTCACTGCGTGTGCGTCGGGCAGGGAGTGTGTGAGAACTGTAATTGAAAATATTCCGAGCTCTGGGCCAAAAAGGTACAAGGGCAAAGTCGGGCAGGGCCTGGGCATTGTGAAACTTTTTCCATTTATTAAATTTGCGGCACGAACAGCGCTGCTACGGATTCTTGCAAGAGCACTCGCCTATGTGGGTAATGTTTAATTATTTGTGCAGCACATGAAATGAAAATTTCTACAAATTACTGTGGCTCATTCCGGTTATCAGTTCAGCTATAGATATACCACAAGTTTTTCAATTAAGATGACTGAAATGTGGGTTAACTCTGTCTGGAAGCTGATGTATTTGTATATTTATATTTAAATTAATTTAGCAATGAAACTGTCCTGTCGAAATTGTATACGTGAACAACTCTGCTTATCAAAGCCCGGCAAAAGTTTTGGCTTTTGTGCCAAAGTTGCCAGTTGTCAGTCAAGTATTTCTCTCCAACTTTTTTAAATATTATGCTTTTTCGAATCATGGAGTAATTCTGTTTATTTATTTTTAGATTATTTGTTTTAGTTTCTGTTTTTAGAGCTTCAATATTAAATGAACCTTTAGAATTTAAATAAAAAAATTTAAAAATCGAGGGTGTGCTCTACAAGGACATAGAGCACAATGGAGACCACATGATGATCTCCGTGAATCTCACCTGTGAGTGCAGTTACGCGTGGAATGTCGTTCGAAGGATGTTCAGTTCATGGACTTACGGGTATGTCATATTCCTTGACCGCATAATCAGGCGCATTAATTAGCCTTGGCTTTAAAATGTCAGTTATGCATAATCGCTGATACATAAAAAAATAAATCGCAGCATACATTCAAGCCGGCTGCAGGCCTCGAGGGCAAATTTGTCACTGACAGTTTACGCAAATTGCTTTTCCTCTTATTGACAGTGGGCCGAAGAAAATCTTTTATAATTTTCATTGAGAAATATGAAATTATTAATATAATATATATTATAATTATTTTTTATTTAAATACATTAATACACAAATGTCATATTAAAAATTTTGGTGCAGATTCCATTCACTAAATATATCATTTTATTTAATAAATTTGTTTCATAGCCACAGTTATGGCTGCTGACGTTTTTGATGGACATTCCCAGTTCTGCCTCCAGCCAGCCGGCCCCCAACATGACAGAGAACGGAAATTATATCAGATTTATTCCTGAATTGCATAAATCTATAAAATGTCTCGGTTGTTGATGCCAATATGTTATTGTTTGCACATTGACCGCTGTTTGCCAAGTGTTTTGTTTTGGTCTCCCGGTCAATCAATTTATGGCGCCTACATAATTTCTGGCTTGGTGTTTATTTAAATCATTATTTCCACTCCAATTAGTATATTCTGTGAGCAGTTTCTTAAAAGTGTACTTTGTATTTTTTTAACAAGGTATATTAAACTTGATAAATATTTATTTCACTTTAAATAAATTCGTAAAATGCTTATTTGCTCAAAAATTTGACAACTGGTAATTTAATATTAAATATGCATAAATAAACATCCATTTAAATGCATAACATAAATGCCGGTTGCCCACTATTAATCTGATTTTCTAAAAGCTCTCGGCAAAGCGACTACATTATTAATCTTGGCAATTTCGAGAGTAAAACTAAATAAATAATGAACGTAGTCAAATTATGATTTAAATGCCATCTGCAGTGGCACATACAATTTAATTTGCATACACAATTAGCTGTTAATTTATAACCTGCAGAGTCACTCTGCGGACCTTAACTTAACTCAGTCCACGCAGCAACAATTCAATTAGAAGGAGCCTTAGTAGCTGCATTTGCAGCTGGATCAGGTGCAAATGGAATGTCCTGGGGGACTAGCTCCTGGCACTGGAGTCCAAATAAATATTTGCTCGCTTTTCGCCAGTGAAGTTACCATGGCCAGGGCCACTCACTCTGTCGTTTCGTTTTGGTTCAACTGCTGCAAGTCGAGTCTATGTGTCTTTGGTCTGCATTAAGATATGGCAAATTTGTGGCCTCCGAAAACACAAACAACGGCAGGGCGCAGCAGCATTGAGATTACACTTTACAGGCTAAATAAATTTCATACGAAATAAACTTACAATTTACTGCCAGACTGCGTTTCAAGACCAACACAGTTGGCTTCATGTCCTTGCACAAAATCCTATTTCTATTACACTACAATTAAGTTATTTGGGTGATGTTTGAAATTTTTGAGATAGCTGTTATTAAATTAAAATTAATCAAGAGTAAATATGTTCATAATAAGCATACATGTAAGTTAAATAGAAAACAGACAGTGTCTACACATTTTAAGGAAAGTATTACAATCAAGAAAATGCATTTTATTCAATTAGATTTTTCTGCCAACAATATTATTCATAAATGTAATATTTATTTAATTTAATTTATTAAATATTTTACATTTATCAAATTATTTCCAATATCAAAACTTAAATTTCTTACAGTGCTGCAAACCCTTTCCTTTCTCCTATTCAGCCTGCATATACATTTGGATTAACGATTTGAGGAAAACAAGTTTTGCAGTTCGAAAAACAAAAACTAATTTACTGTCTTGTTATTTTAATAATTTTCCGACCAATTCGATTGACGAAAAGCTCTGTGCTTTGTCAATCAACCGTGAATAATGTGGTTTGACAAGTGCTTCACATTGGATATTGTCGAAACCAACAAATGAATTATGAATAAATACTCGGGCTGTAGCTGCTGTCGTTGGTGGCCAATTTAATTGGTCAAATGTACAAACAATAAGTCAAATGAATTATTAAAATGATAATGAAACAAATTTCGAACAGCTCATGGTTATGTAAATTTAAGTGTGGAGTAGCAAATAGCCTTGGGGTCTTCAAGGAAAACAAGTCAGAATTTTCATTATGAGTTTCTGCTGAATTTCGTGTAGCTCTGAGCCATTTAAATATAAATTATATGCAAAATAAATTATATTTCATTTCTACCTTACTGAGGCTTTAATATTTTTTACTTAGCTGAATAAAGTACATAATGAAATTCATTTATGTTTAAGAGGAGAAAATATTAGCATTAAATCTAGCTTTAGAATATGAATGTTAATAATTTACCATTAATTAAATAATACATATTATTCAGAATTTATATTGGCTATATATTTTTTTATTTATTTATTTTACCAATTAATATTTGATTAATTCCAATTAAAATGATGTGCTTAATTTTAACCATACAAAATGTATTCAAAATATTTATTCCCAATGCAATTTAATACATTTCCATGGCAAGGCCAGAATGCCTAATGAATATGCAGATCCTGTAGACGATGACTTGCTGTCAATTTGATTGGATTTATGCCTGACCCGTGGGTCACACGAGCCGGCTAATAATTTATGAGCTGCCCGCCTGCCGGGCCATATGTTTCATTTGTTATTGCTGCCTTGGCACAAAGAAAATAATATTTCATAAGGTCGTAAGCTGTCGCAAAAGATGCCTAATAAATAATTTAAGCACTCGAGATTGGACATCTGCTGGAGTTACGTGCCGTGAGCGAGGCTTTCTGCCCGAAACCCTTTCCGTATTGGCCCCGAAAATAAATACATAAAACGCCGCCATAAAGAAAACATCATCAGGGACAAGAGTCTGGCAAGTGAACCGAGGGCTGAATGAAGGGCGTATTAAATTAAGCTGCATGCCACAAATGCCAAAGGTCCGCCCACCCCTCGGCCGAAATAACAATCATAAAATGTGACCAATAATGGAAATAATGAAGGAATGAATTAAATGAAATGTTGCGCAGCAAATTAAATTCTTGGTGTTCTTTTTGTCTGCTGCCAGTTGCCAGATGCTTTTGACGTAATGAAGAAAGCGCAAAGTTTCTGCGGAAAAAAGTGGCACAAACTCAGAGATGAATTTAATTTGAAGAACTTGTGGGAAGTTAAGTGAAATAATTAGATAAATTATTGTATTTAAGTAGAGAAGAGAAGTAATTACTTTTAAATTCAATGCTATTTTTGTTAAGATTCGTTATTTCGAGAAACTCCTTGTTGCTGCTCTTTTTTTGTAAATGTTGAACAACCAATTATGTTTTTAAAATCAAAAACCAAACCCAGAAGCATCGTTATAAAATAAATTGAAAGCTCTCACGGTCAATATGCAGAATGTTTTTCGAAAATATTACGCATCCGCCATGTAGGCCAGCACCAAAAATTGTATAAATGCCATTAAAGTTTCTGATTCAATTGCCGAAACTTCAACAACAGCGCGACTGGCATGCGAAATAAGCCAAATTTATGGCCCACACAAAGGCTTATAAACCACAAATCAAAATGCAATACAAAAGCACCCAGGCAACAGTAGCAACAACAATTACGTATCAAGTTAAAAGCAATTGTAAATTTTCTAACTGAAGTCATATTGTCTATACATTTATCAAATGTCTGTCTGCCTGCCCGCCTGGCTGCCAGTTCGTGTGTGAGTCTTGTGAGTTTGTGTTTTGGCGGATGCCATAAATAAAACTCATCTAAAAGATAGACACTGGAGCACAGGAACGGGGAGGGAGTCTCGAGTCGGAAATTGTTTCGAAACGTGGGAAATGTTTGATTTATGTCTGTTTTGCCAGTGACCCGAACGTGGCACACTCTCTCGCTCTGTCTCTCTCCATTGGGACACCGAGGTCTCCGACTCAGAGGTTGTAAAATGTGTAATTGATGATGTGGCAGAGAGGACATAAAAAGGAAAACAGGATACGGACAAACTTCCGTCTAAATACGGTATTAATGCCCTGGATTTTGTTGACATTTTCGACAAAACATCTACAAAATGCCGCAGCCAAGTGAACATCGTCCAGGACCTTCTGCATGATAAGTGCATTTCGAGTGCAGGACACGAAGCGCGTGACGACATGCAAAGTGCCAGAGAAACGAGATAGAGAGAGGCAGCGACAAAGTGAGGAAGCGACACAGCCAACTAAGCCAAACGGAAACGGAAACTGCATGCAAAAAATAGGGAAAATGGCGGTGAGAAGATAGGAAATGTAATGTTGACCATTTGGCAAGCTGCACGAAAAGTCATTTTGTTCAGCCAGGACACGAGACACCTTGCTTGTTATCCTGGCAAATATTTCCACCCCAACACAAAAGCATATTATCTAAGCGACATGGGGGGGCTCCGAAAAACATTCCCCTTTCAAGCTTAACAAATTGATTTTTTAGTTGGAGTCTCCACACACCGCCCGCTGTCGCTGCTGGATTGTTGCATGACATTTGCTCATAGAGCCGGTGCACATTCTCCTTTTCTAGAGTGATATATGCAACCTTTGGTGGCGGCAAATTCATTGCTTAATGCACTGGAAACCGTTCTTAGTGCCCCCACACTCCGACCGGAGAAGTTGGCGCCATTGTTTGCTCTATACTTCTCGGGGCATAAATAAATTCTCATTAATTTATGTGCCGGCGACGACGTTCGCTCAACGGCATTTTCATAATGTGCGGCATAAGTTTGTGCCCCGAAAAGACGCCGAGGCTGTGGGCGGCAGGAGTAAACATTATGGCCTCAAGTGCAAGCCGGCTGGAAAAGTCCCCGAAAAGTCTCCGAAAAGGCGCAAGGACGCCGGCGGATATTAAGATGAATCTGCTGCCTGATATACAGCCAACTTTGGAACGGCTAATGAAGCCGGCAAAAGCCTGAAAAGAGCCAAACAAAATATGGCCCTGCCAAACGAATATTGCCCTGCATTTTTGCTGCATTTTAAGGATGGCTTTCAACTTTTCAAACTCCATTTAGTCTCAACTTTAGAGCTCAACACCCAATGGGGGGACTGTATCAGTATTTTATTGTTAATTTTATACACTTTCATTCCAATGCATTCCTCGGGGAGTGAATTAATTTTTACATTTTTGAGATTCTATCGCAACAGTGCTTTTGTTTCCGCCCAGACAATCGAATTAAAGCCAACTTCCGATCCGGCAAACTGACCGCAGGACCAACAATAAAAGCAACAGCTGCATGTACAAGAACCGAATCAGAGGCAGCAAATTTCCATCGATTTTTACGAATAACTCACTTTGTGGCACAATTAAGGGCATCACACCTCAGCGGACAGCAGAAAGACAGTGGGCACTAATAATATACATACATGTATAAATAAATAAAGGATATAGTACCACAGAACATGTTAAATTTATTTGTTTTACAAATCTATTGATAATTTTCAGGGAATAAAATAATGTTGGTAGGAAAATATTTCGTTCGGATTTTAAATTTTACAAATTTCCATTTTGTATTATAAAAACATTTAAGTCTCTATAAATATTCGGTTCAGTGTGCTGCAGATGCACTCATCCATTGAGCTTATGGTGCCAGAAATCCCGCTGTGAGGCGACTGAATGGAAGTGCTCCATCCGCACCACTGTTGACATTGCTTCATTCACAGCGAATATGCGGAGATATGCTGGCGCTTTTGTTGCTCGCTTTGTAAATGTTTCATTTAACAACTTTTAATTGAATATTTCAGGCGGCCGCGTCTGTTTATTTACTTATAGAATGCAACGTCAGAGCAGTGATCAATTGTTTACACGGTTTAAGTAAATAAATGCATTTAAATCGAGCCGGCCAGGGGGATTCAGGGGATTACCCGCGTTAATTGCGCAAAGAGGCGGCCACTGCGGAGACATTAACTCGGCTGCAAGGGAAAAACCAAAAGTGAAAGCCGATTTCCAGCGCCAGAAATCGATGAAGCAACATTGGGGTGGAGCTGTAGTAGCCAGGCTTTGCTGCCATTGTTTATTAGTTTTAATAAAGCCATAAAAGGGCCAACACAAACGCATAGCCGGACAGGCGTTGAGCAAATAAACTCGGACACTAAGCGCTTTAGCAAATGACCTAGGGTTTTATTATTGCCAGTGACACCCTTTATAGTACACACAGGGGTCAAAAGTATACTCACTGGCATCATAAAAAAGTACAATCTGATTAAGATGCCATCGCTTTTTCTTTATTTAACATGCAGTAAAGTAATAACAGCAATAAAGCTTAGTGGAGGCATTAAATTAATATGCCAAATTAAAGTGACTAATGCGGGAATATTAATCATAATAATACGAATTCAGCCTTTGGATGTGAGAAAAAAATATGTATTTATAAGATAGAATTTATTTGGAGTTTTATTTATAAGCTTACAGATTCCAGAAATGTTTCTTTGACCTATTAAGGATTTATTGATAGATTTATTTATAATTCTTAGAAAATGTGTTCCAAGGTATTAATATTGTTTCCAATTTCTACAAAGAGGTATCTCCCAGTCCTTTCCCTCTAAGGCTTGTCACATTTTACTACTCTTTTTTGGAGGCTCATATCAAAAATGCCATTGCCATTGCTAAACCTTTGGGCAAACCTAAATAAAACGCGCGACAGTGCAACTTTTGTTTGCTCGCCTATCGTGTGTGTGTCTATGGGAATGGTGTGTGTGTGTGTTGTGAGTGTGAGTATTTTTGCGGGCATTTTGTTGACAATATTGTTTACAATGCTATGGCTATGTGGGGGCGGGGGGCTGAGGGCGCGGCACAGCCACATACCAACACTATTTGCATACATTGTTGTATATGGCCAGCGCCAAATAAAACCCCAGAAATATATTGCGTATACGCCGCATTGTTCACAATGGACAGAACAATGATCGGTTAGGCAGAGGTCCTTCTTGCTCTCTCTCAGCCTCTGTGAACGGTATGGCTTTCGTTGGGTTGGAGACGAAAGCCGCTATAATATACCCATTCAGGGGATGAGGATTTTAAGGATGAAAACCAGTAAGCTGTGCTGTTGAAGCTTAATGCTTGAATGGGTTTTTAAAGGAAATTGGTTGTCGAAAATACTTTATTTCGTTATTTGAAGAATTAGGTAAAGCTGGGACTTGGATTTTTAGTTAATATTGGTGTTGAAATAATAGAAAATTAGCTTTAAACAAAAAAAATATTATATTATACAATAAAAAGTATATTAAATAAATAATTTATTAGGAGCTACATAAAATGAATAAATATATTGTTGTTATTATTAATATAATATAATTTTCTAAAGAGTATATGAATACATTTTATATTAAATACCTTATTTACCTTCAGTTTTAAATCCGCCCAAAACTTAACTTAATTTGGTACGCCAGGGAAATCACTAAACAAGAATTTAAGCACCTATTTTGGGTGTGTGCCCGCCACCGCAGATAACTTTATTCAGCATCTTGAAAAAGCCAACTTCATTTTAAATTTAACCAAAAAGCCTTAGAGTTGGTAGCCCATAGCTTTGGGCTAAGGCCGTTGCCAGGCACTCGTATATATGTATATATATATGTATTATCCTGTCTGCGGCTGATATGTGTCTGTGTGAGTGGCAGATACGAATTTACGATGTGTGTGTATGTGAGGTACACCTGCTGCGGTGACATTTTACGGCTCTTTCTTTGTTAATTTCATTTGAGCCTTTTAAAATGTGCACCGCCGCCAAAGCTGAAGCTGACAACTAAATACACAAGGAGCCGCCCACAAGCGGTAGAAACCAGGACTCCTTCCAGGACTCTCCTTTGAACGTGCCGAAAGTTGTGCTCAGCCAGTCTTTTGGCAACTTTTTTAATGACTTCGCCTCGAAGCCCGCACCACAATGGCAGAAAGTCTTTGCTCGCGTGCCCGAATATTTAACCGCAAACGACGAGACGTCAAAATTAATTAGAAATAAAATTAGTTTTTAATGCCAAAGTGACTTTGTCTGTGTGTGGGTGGGTGTGTGATCCTTCCTCCGTATACGTGTGGCTTAGAGAGCTGTAAAATATACTTTGACAGCGAACCAAAAAAAAATATATAGAGCCGAAAGAGAAAAGGGAGACAAAATTCTTGTCAAAACTTTGGGCGATGAAAAGTTTCAGCTATCGCGTGCATGTGTATCTTGTGGGTTGGTTTGGGACAGGAAATGATTTAATCTGGCCAAGTTTGGCTATTACTTTATTTTGCCAAAGCGTAGAAGACATTGCTTGCTAATAAGTTTAAAAGATATCATTATTTTTGGGAACAGGAAGTTGAAAAGTTTCGATTTGTGGCAGATATCGATTAAAAGTAATTTGGAACAGGTGCAACTAAAATTATATAAAATTACAAAGCTCCAACATAATAAGCAATATCCTTATTTTAAGGTAACTGTTTCTTTAATAAAATATACTTAAAAGTAGCCACAACTCTACATGTGATAAGCTTTAAATCGGCTATAGAGTACGGTCACTACACCTGGACTCCTTTTCTGAAGTCAAGTTAAAGGCAAAAAGCGAACTAACGGCTTGCCAACCAACGATGTGCCTGTGAAGTGGGCTAAGACAAACAGGCAAAGAGATAGAAGGCTAGAGACAGGATACAAGGGACAGGAGAGTGGAGCATGACAGGCAGTCAGAGAGCCAGTTGGAGGAGCTCAGAGCCAGCGATGGGCAAAGGGCAAAGAAAAGGGAAGCTGGGCGGCACACAGCGACAAATCATCAGGCGAATCCGCAAAAGTGCACTTCAGCCGCCTGACGCCCATCAGTGCGGGGCAAAGCCAAAAGACGCTGGTGACGTTGAGTATTATGAACGGAATGATGACAACTGGAACCACAGCAACTGCAGCTGCAACTCCAACTACAACTATGGCTAACGAACACAAATAAAAGAGACAAAGGCAAAGGACTCACACTGTAAATCATTTGTAATATACAAAATAGTAATCTAGAAAATTTCTCAAGAGCTTTAATTATATTTCCTGAACCTTTTATCAATTAAAAAATTATTTTTGTGATTTCTAAAAAGACTCCTCAAAACCCCTCTTCTATCTAAGCTTCATTGTTCTCAAAATCTCTGGAAAACAACAGAATCCTGAAGCGGATTATCATCCTATCTCAGTGTATTTAAAAAAAGGGGGAAAACTGTGGGGATGAGTAGTATGAAAAAATTGGTACACTCCAACTCCGCTCCAGACACTCCTCCATGGCACTTCCGTTGCCGTCTGTCACGGCATTATTGAAAGGTGAACAACTTCGTCAGGAAGGTATGCCATGCTCACTATGGAGATTCGAGGGGCGCCGGTTGGTGGTCGGTCTGCTGACATAAAAAATCAACGCATGGAAAGTAGGACAAGTGTCAAAATCACTTAAGTGCGAATGCAACGACAACTAAAAAGAAAGCGATGCCGGCTCAGCAAAAGAAAAAGAAATAAAATAAAAAAAAAGAGACTGCAAAAAAAGACAGGAAAGAAAGGCAAAGACATCGCCACCTACAAGGATGCGGATGAAGGGCAGGAAGCCGAAAGACAGCGACAAAGCTGGAAACGGATTTAAGTGGGGGAACAATGGCGGCTTGTGGGCTTGTGGGTGGGAAAATGGCCCATCTCAAGTTGGTTCATGCTACTTAGTTATGCCCCAGAAAGGGCGGAACTGAGGCCTGAATTTAAGATGAGGCAATAGTCGGTCGAAAACTAGGTGTACTGTCATTAGGTAGGTCGTTTATTTATACATCTTTATTATTATCATGGATTAAGTTATATATTTTCTAGATAACAGACTAAGTTATTTATTTTTAATAATTTTGACATATTTTTAAGGTTTTTAACTATACATTTATTTGGAATCCTTTAACTGAAACCCAAAAAATGAATTTTTTAATACTGTTTTGTACCCAAAATCATATATTTCTGAAACCATTTACCGAATAATTCCCTCTCTGAGCTCATCTCTTAAAAAAGTGGCAGAACCGCACCATAAAATACATTTCTTTGTGGAATCCTTTTACTTATCCCACTCCTCGTGCCGCATTAACCCATTTCATAACCAGAAAGAGTATAATAAGTAAAATAATTTATGATACAGTGAAATTCCAGGGAGAGCCATCACCCTCACCCATATACAGATACATCGCAGAAAGTTTTTCGTTTCTGCCATGTAATTACGAACGCATTCTTTTCACAGTCATTAAAAATGACAAATTCCGGCACATCGGCAAAGTAGGACGAGCAAAACCCGTGAAAAGGAGACAGGATCGAGGAGGAATCCGTTCCGGTGAAGAAGAAATATGCTCTTCTGCAGTTCACGCGCTTAATCGCATTCATAAAACTCGGTTTTACGACTTTTGAAGCACAACAAAAAGGTTTTAATGTGTAACATTTTCTCACTGAAAGAGGCGTGCCATTTCCTGGAGAGAAGGCACCCTTCGCACCGATGAATCAACGGGTTAAATGTGAAAGAGATTTCATAAGATGGAATGAATGGGCACCTGAAGCACGGAAGTCTAGAAAATGATACCTGAGTTCCACCTGTTAGCATTGTAAATTAGAAATTAAAGCCATGATTACCTGGAATATGTCGGAGCTTGCAAAATAAATATAAAAATAATTAATATTTCAAAACTTTTCATTTTGTCTAAAGATTTATATTTTTTTAATTTTGTGCACTCATATTTTTTCATGTTTTTCTAAAATATTTTTATATATGCATTTGAATGCTAATAAAATATAGAAATATTTCAATATTTCTATCAAAACATTTCCATTCAATAGCCCTTGACTTGTATTTTTCCAATTTAGCGATTTATTTGATTGCAGCATCCAGATTTCCCCCCAATTTCATGGCAACTAGGCTGCCCTTCAACGAATAATTTCGATAAAGGTCTGGTCTTGCAGGGGCATAAACCAAAAATTTAATTAAAGTTGAGGCCTTGCATTGCACAAACATTGGAACACACATGGTGAAAGGAGGCACAAACAAAAAATACACAAATTCAAAATGCAAACCGAAACCAAGCCCGGGATGGGGCATTATGGTCTCTGGCATAAATATTTGCCAAATGCAGCAGCTGCCGATATTACAAAGGCCGTTGAGAAAATAAAAATCCAAAATCGATATCAGAGTATAGGTTCAATTAGCCGGGCCTACAAGCCGGAGAACAACGGCGCGGCGAAAGTAAACCGAACGTGTGTTATTCCCATTTATTCAGCACACTCAGCCCCACAATCGAACACTTGAAAGCCCAAAGCCGAAGCCTTTTGTTCAGCTGACAGGATCCTGAAAAATAGAGCCACAAGTCCCTGCACAAAGGCCCGCATCGAAGCAGCGCTTTCATCTTTCGGAGTGCGAGTTGTTTTCCATTAACTTTTTCCAGCTGTAGATCAACCAAGCGCATGAAAACGTCAAAATGCACTTTTCCCCTTGCAGAGAAGACGTTAAGTATTCAGGTGCAAGTAACCAAGTAACCAGTATTTTCTACACTTCGCGAAAATGGGGAAATCCAAAATGTTAGCATAAGATTTTGCTTAAATATTAAAATAATAATAATTATAATTAAATAATTCAAATGATAAGTTATTTAGATTTAGCTATTGGAACAATTTATAAAACACACGTATGAAAATAAGAAAAGCCAAGAATACCTATACGTCCAACATGGCGTATGAGCAATAATCCAGATTTATTAAGAAAAAACTATGCTCGTTAAAAGTAAAAAGGCAGCAGGCTAACGATAGCAACAAGAATAGCTCCAGGCAGCCATGAAAAGCATTCAGTTCTATTCCTTTAACCCCATACAGGTCCTGGGCTTGTTGTTATTTCTCCTGTTATTGTTGTTGGCAAATTAATGAGAACACAACGCTCACATTTTCATGTCAGCGAGCAAAGCAAGTGAGCTTTTAACATTTTTTTAAAATGCTCTAACTGAAGGACCTCAGCTAGAGTCTAGAGAAGTTTGTCAGGAAGCTCAAACTCTTCTTAATTAATTTATTATTAATTATTCTTATTAACTATTAAACTATGAAATTTAAATTTTTACATTCTAAATATTTCCAGATATTTTTCATGGATTTCATTGTTTTGCTTGCTATTTCAATTGTCTTAGAAAGAGCATTCCAGCTTTCCCACTTAACGCACACTTATTTTCTTTAATGTTTTGTTTAGCCTGTCATTTTGTTATTTATTGAAGCAATGGAAAAAGTTTTGTATTCCCCGGCCAAAAGAAATCTCGGCGGTGCGTCTAAACCTTTTTGCGTGTGCCAAGTTTTTCGGCTTTTAACTCAGTCTCTAAGGCCCACTCTCCCTTCTCCTTAACTTTTTGGCTCACAGCTCTGGCAACTTCATCAAGGGAAAAGCACGTGCTGTTGGTACTGAACACAGAGGAAAATAATAAGGACATATAATATTACCAAAAACATATTGATTATTTTGTTTACGCAACAATTATTTTTCCTATAATTATTTTGGTACCATAAACAACATTTTCTGGAAAGCCTTTCTTGATTTATGCATTATTTACAAATATTTTTAAAAGAAATCTCTTTGAATTTTTGAGTTTTTAAAATTTATTTATTTAATTTTTTGTCTGTGCAGCAGCTTGATCCCAAAGGCGAGGACTCGTTGACATTGATTTGGGTCTCGAACGAACGGTCCCAGTGAAAGTAACCCATTTATTTACTTAAAGTTGGCCGCTTTTGCTGCTGCGCTTGCTTATATTTCTTGGCCCTCTGTTTTTTTGTGGGTCGCACCGCAGTGCAATTCCCTTCTCGCTCCGCTTAATAAGCAGCTTACAGCGTCGCGTAGTCAGTTTGTCACTCATTTTGCTTCATCATGCAGTAAGTGTGTCAATGTAACAAGCCGCTGCCGCCGCCTCTTCAGTATATTCCCCTTGCTTTTCCACAATTTTCACTTTTCCCTACCATTTCAGGCACTCCTTCCCGCGCTTTCAGGGTCCGCTGTGTATTTGCGCTGCTGCTTAGTGCAAAACTTGTCATTTGCAATTTCAGCGTTTTTTTTTTTCGTTCTCGCAACATTTATGTTTATTTGCGCACACAGACGGACAGCCAGGAGATGGCAACTCATGCATATTTCACATGCAAATGCGTCTGCAGAACCATCCCGACTCCCCCTCCAACCCAATCCTGGCCATTCCATCCCCTTCGTCTATTTGTGTTGAGGTTGTATGCAAACTAAGTGCTTGTAAATGGTTTTATGCTTAGCCTCAGCATTAAATGCCAGGCAACGTCCTGTGTCCCAAAAAAGTATGCTACGAAAAGTGGGTGGTTTTTGTGGTTTGCAAATTAAGCTCTAAATTAATTTTAATTTTATATATATATACTATACAAGGAAATATTTGAAATTATGTTAACAATAAAGAGTATAAATCATTTAGACAGTGAAATTTAAATATTTATTTTATTTTTACTTTAAATTTCAACAAAGTTGTAATTAAAAATAAATGAGCTATTTTTATTTGACATTATTAAGCTTTTAAATATAATTTATAGCTAAAGTTTGAACTATTTTCAATCAATTACATTAACAGTGATGTAAAATGATTTAAATAAATAAATCTATACTCACAGCAACTATAAAATAAAGGATTTACTTTAAAGATCACAAAAGTCTTGGTTTTTTATACATATTTAAGAAACCTCAGAGACTTAAAATTAGCTCACCGGGCTAAATAAACAAATTAATTAGCGAATGCAGAATTGTACGTGATTTTTGTTGTTTTTTCCTTTGCTGCTGCCGTTTTAAAAGGATTTTGTGCTTGAGATTTTTATGATGCTCGCTGCTAGGATTTCGGGCTCTCTCTCCTTTTTTAATTAAAAAGTTATGCGCATTAAAGCTTAAATTAAATGGCTAGAGTTTTTTCTGTAATCTGGTAGATTTTTATTTACACCGGGAATACATCATTTAATGCAGCCCTTCGGCTGTGATTTTTAAACGAAACGCCAGTTGGGCTATAAAAAATTTACACCAAAAGGAAAGAGTGCTAAAGTATCAAATAAAAAGGTGCAAATGAAATAAACATGCAAGAGTCCGTAAACCAAAGGAAAAATAAATAAAAAAGACAAAGCCTGGGGAAAACTTTTTAACGAAAAACTAAAAAAAAAAACTCTTGTTTAATGTAATCGAATATTTGAGAGGTAGCTGAAAATGTAAAAACATTTACAATCAATTTAAAGAAACGAAAGACTGCACACATTTGTGTTTATTATATTCTGGAAATTATCCATAGAAAAATTTATTCAAAAAAAGGTCGCCATGACCCGATTTTTAATATTGCATGTTTATTTGTTTAATACGCTTCCAGCTTCTCTTATTGCCAACGCTTTGTGCCAGCTGTTGCCAAAAAAATCGCAATCAATAAAATTATGCAAAAAAGAGAAAGAGAAAAGCTTTAATATTTGATGAGCTACACAAGCCCTGGGAGTACGTGTAGGCCAATCTGAGGGCCCGGCTATATTTTCAATTAAATTTTCACAATTTTCCGCTGAGGGCCCGAAGAGAAATGGCTTATGCGATAAATATCACGACAAATACTTCCGCGCCGAGAGCTTTGAAGGCCTAGTTAGGAGGGAGGAGTCGGGAAAAGTGTGGGGGCGGGGCAATCGGGGCGGGGATATATAGGCTGTGGAAATAGGAACCAGGAAAAATAGGCTGGTGGAAAATATGTGGAGGGGTGGGCAGATGGTGGCTACTTCCGCTTGGCACATGTAAATGTTGCTGCTTTGCGAAAAGTGGAGCAAAAGGCCTAAACCCCCTCCCAGCTGGATTTTCCCCTCGCCTTTTGTTTGTCAAGCTGACGCCGGAGTTGTAGTTGTAGTTGGAGCATAGTTATTGTTGCTGGTGTTATGGTTAGCAATTAACATGCTTTCAACACTTGCCGCCGCATTGCACGACAATCGCCAGAGGCAGCTTTTGTGGGCACTCAAGGACGCAGGACGCAGGACGTAGAAGTTGGGACGCAGGACAATAAACGAGACACTGCCAGTTTGCTACCCATTGTCGCCTGTTTGACTTTGTCATTAGCAAATGCACTCGAGACTCCACCAGAGAAAGTAGCTGCACTTGAAAGAAATTTTTAAGAAATTTTTAAAATCAAAAAATTCAAGATGAAAGCCATTATGATGTTAAAATCTATAATCTATGATATCTCAAAGGGTAATCTTGATATGCAAAAAATTATATAATTAATATATATTTAAATAAAATAATTGATGTACATTTTAAGTTCCGAAATCATATCTTAAACTCAATCATAAAGCCTCAGGTAATTATTTGAGTTGAAGTTTTATTTAAAAATATATTTATTTAAGTTTTTTTCCCCGTGTTCCGTCAAAGGGAAAACAGAAGCAGTTGCATTGAAGCCAAGTGAGCACTTGAAAGATTTATGCGTCTGGTTGTCTCGTCTTCGGCCGCATCCTCCCGCGCGCTCCTTTTGTCCTCGGTCGCGTTGCACATTAAACTTTTAAGCATAATTTCCTAGCCGACTCCGTCCAAGGCGAGCATTGTTTTTAATTATTGTGGAAGACAGCAGCGCCAGCTGCCACAAAGCTTATTTACAATTTAACTGCCGCTTATTTCGTTATTGAATAAATATGCAAAACTTAAGCGGCAGCTGGGACCGTCATTTGCCCTTTTAGCTCATCCAAGTCTCCCCTCCGGCAGCGGCGGCCGAATGCAATTGCACAATTCTCAATTGTGCGCAAAATTCAGAACGACACAATGCCCTGCCATAAATTGTTTTTGGCAACAATTCAAAAGCCCTGCCAGTCCGGACGGCTCCTTAAAGCATCTGCCGGAAGCTGCTCAAGTGCCGGGGCTTTCGGTTCTCCTTTAGGGCGAGGCTAAGGCTAATCGGGGGCCGCACAACGGGTGGTTATGTCCAGGACTCGCCAAAACGTGCTTAAGGATTTGCTAGGCTCATTTTCAATATAAGAAGAAAATTTGAAAGGTATTTTATTTTGCCTTTATTAAAATATAAATGTTTCTATTTCTTTTATCCTTAGTTGAATACCTATTTATAAATTATAAAATAAATAATTAAAAATAAAAAACCAATATTTTTTGACACTCTAAATTACATAATTCCAGATTTCCATTCTTATCTTAAAATCAGAATTCTTTGGCTCTTTTTATAAACTTTGTTATCCCAGCTTGACCCGCCCGGTAAATAATCACTCAATGGTTAAACCGGAAATGATTTGAGAGATTATAATAAGCGGCTAAACCTTTTAAGCTTTTCTCTTCTCCCTCTCCATTTTCAGCCACAAAACTTTTTCTATGAGATGAAAACAAATTCCATTTTACTTTACGCCACCAACCCAGCCCCCAGCCCTCAGCCCCTCTTAACAATCCAATCCAAAAACCAAGGCGGTTTTTCCCAGGGCTCCGAAAGGTGATGCCCTTGGCCAGCTAAATTTTCTAAATAATTTCACAGCGCCTTATTACGGAGGCCATTTGTTGGCCTCGGCTCCTTGGGGCGGCCACTGGGAGGGGAATCCATGTAACAGGTTGCCAGCCCATCACACAGTCGGAGGAGCCGAAAGGTGGACTGGGTAAAACGAGGAGGAGTAACAGCTGCTACCTGTGAGCGAAGAGTGGCTTACCCTTTTTTGTTGCCTCTTGACGGGAAAAGCTGGAGAAGAGGCCTCGATTTTTAAGCCATGTCAGCCAGGCAGGAAGGACAGAACTAAGCCCTTGGCAACGGCTGCCAGCTGGCTTTCCCCAACCTGTACTAAGTACACGGAGGGAAATATTAAAGCAAACATTAAAATACATTAGAAAACTATTAGGTTTATAAAATAAGTTAACCCTTCTTACGGAAAACTAGCATTCAAATTGTTGTTAATATTATTTTTTATGAATTCATGGCGATGATTTCTGTTAAAATATATAATATTTCGTGTTCCAAGTGTTTTCCTCCTCATCGCTCTGAGGGCTGCTTTTGTACTTTGGAAAAAAGCAAATATTTGTATTTCTGCTTGAATGGCTGAACGATTGAACTGAGAGCGAAATTTGAACTGTAGCAAATCACACGCGTTTGATTGATGATTTGGCAGCAGCGTGGGGGCGTTGGTAAAAACCGAACAGCAAAAAAGAGAAAAAAAAAGCATACAAAAATACAGAAGATCCGGAATAAAAACGTGGAAAAGGTTGCTACTCAGCTGAATGGGCGTGCACATGCCATGCCAGCCTCTGTGTATCTTTAATATTTGTACGGGGAAAAGGGAAAAATAAGGCGAAATTCCAGGGAGCTAAGGGCTTAGTTTTGTTTTGCCTTCTTTATGGCCCACACACATAACTCACATTAATATGCAATGCTGATAAGGCACAGCACCCGCCGCCCATCGCAACGCCCTGGTTTTGGGATTTTGTCTCCTTCCCTCTTCCGTCCCACATAATCAAACAAAAGCAATAAATCAACGCAAACGAAATGAATTTTGATTGTCATTGATTTATGTGCACTGCAGTTGAGGCACAACCGAGTCCCGGCTCTCCTGTCCATCCTGTGCCCACACGCATAATGGCAGCGATAATGATGACAGGCGGAAGACGAAGGAAACGGTCCCTAAAAAGTTAAGGGACAGCCTAGGCTATCACCCAGCTCTCGGGCATAAAATTGTAGCAATTCAATTAACTGTCATCAAATGACAATTACAAATGAAGACGGCTCTGGGCAGCAGGTGTTTTGGAAAATAAATTCACAAGGGAAATGGATTTGATTGGAGAAAAAATTAGACATTAACGTAATTGGAGGAAAAGGAAATATTTAATTTGAGTTGGAAAATTGAAAAGAAACAAATTTATTCAATGCCGCTTTATTTTTTAATGGGGTTTCCTATTGTTATTGTGAAAAACTTTCTCTAAAATTTTTAATTATTTACATTTAAGACTAACATTATATTTTATTATTTTATTAGTTATATTATTTAGTTTGCACAAAAGGAAATAAATAAAATATACTTAGCTTAAGATTGTTTAGATTTTTATTATAACAGCTGAAATACTTAAACGATATTTCAAGTTTCTACCAAAAAGATTGGAAATTGTAAATTATAATTTTTAATGGAACCCTCCGAAGGACACACACAACAAAAATATATAATCCATTTTGGGATCCTTCTTCCCTTTTTATAATTTGTAACCCGCAAGCTCTTAACGCTAATGCAGCCATTTTCATTAAATTTGAGTTCAATTCAAGGGTCAGACAAACAAAACTGATGATGCCTGCCATTAGGCCTAGTCTCTTGGCTATAAACTTTGTGCCCCTGCTAATTGTTAAAAGTTTCAATTACCCCAGAAAGGGGTTACGAAAATGCCATCCCCCCGCATGACAATGCCTGCCATGATGTCAGTCAGTGCGTCAGTTTGTCGAGTTGGGAAAAGTGCAAATTACATTTCAAAAGTAGTTGGCAAGTCGTCGGCTTTGCAGCTGCTGTTGTTTCACTGTCCTACGTGACTCAGCCAAAAATTAGTGGGGCTCAGGGGTAGGGGCATGTATTGGGGTTGGGGGTCCTTCGACATACGCTTTAAGTGCGCCTTGAACTTTGCGGCGAAAGCGAGCTCTCGAGAGCCTATTTGCGATGATTACACGGCGTATGAGTGATTTTAATTTAACGCAGAGATAAACACACGAAAGCCCAGATACGAGCCACCGAGCACTCCCGATTCCGAGCCCTTTTAAGGACCAGAAAACATGCCGTGTTCGTGCCGTTCCGTGGTTGCTTTAAGTAGTTATGCAAATATTAAGCGCACAGCCGCCTTTTGACCTGAAAAGTCAATAGGAAAAACTCACACGGCCGCAGCAATGAGCACGGCCACTACTCACACAGGCGCATTCGGAAAAATCCACCTCAACATGTGTATGTAAGTACATGTGAGTGTATGTACTGGTGAAATTTTCTCGGGGGGGGGAAAGTCAGTGGAGAAAGCTGCTTTCGCTGGCCTGATAACCGACACTGAGGCACCACAGCCAGGCCGATAGCAAATGTCAAGAGCAAAGATTTTTGAAGGATTCCAATGCAAAAAGTTGGCCAAAACCAAAACTCCTCAAAAACCTCTTCAATTTAAGCAAAAAACAAAACATAAATTGGGTCAATGAAAGGCTTAAATATTTTATTAACTTCAAGATTGTTTATTATAAATTAAATTAATTGTTTATTATAAATATCTATTTAAAACCTAAATTAAAACCTGATTTATTTAAAAAGAAATAAGCATCATTTTATTGTTTAGATTTTGCGCAGTAACTACTTACTTTTTTTAGTAAATATCTTAATTATTATATTATTTTTACCATCTCTATTTAATATTTAAAATTTCCACTCACCTCCTTTTTGATGCCGCCACATTTGCTGGGTGCACCGCTGACCGACAGAAAACAAAAAAACCAATCGGGAATTATGGGTGGAGAAATCGAATTCCGAGAGTGTAAACTTAATTAAGAGCCTGCAAGGAGAGTTGATTTTGTTTGATTTACACGCCAGCAGCTGCATGCTTTAATTATATAGACGTGGGGGTCGGTGGGTCGAGCTGGGTCAGGGCCTCCGACCGAGGGCCATTCGAGTAGCCAGCTGTCGCTGATTGCCCACCAGGAAATGACCCACCGAAAAAAAAGCTGTGCAGAGGAAAAAGGATCCAGTTCCAGGCCCTGGCATTTCATGGCTCATTAGGCATGCACATACGTTTGGCTCCCGTTGGGTTTCGGATTGGGATTCGCATTCGAGCTGCTTCTTCCCGTCCGGGGCTCTCCTCCTCTGCGAAATCGTAACAAATTCAATTTTCTACGACGCCGATTTGGTTTCCGCACGTCTTAAGCTATCGTCGGCTACAGTAGACGCCATGAATATAGTTATTGGCTGCAAGTGTTTGTCTAGATGTCTGCCAGGACCCCTCCCATTCCCCTTTTCCCCACTCGATACCGATTGCGCAGTAAAATAAATGATAAGAATCTGTGCGCTCTGCTCATGAATTACAAATCGCATAAAGGATTTGCCAGTGGCTCAAGACAGCGGCAAGGACGAGCAGCAGCAGCAGCTCCTTTCCTGCAGCCTGCACCGCCGACTGTTTGTTCGTCCGCAGGATGCGAAAGGGATCAGGACCTCGAATCGCTGGAGGGTTGGGCAAACAGCGCACAGCACGCCGAGCATTTTAATGCATTGAGAGGTTGGCCATTCCGGTGGCTCTTCAATGATTAGGAAAAATGCATTAATGTCCTGAAAGGAAATATGTGAGCCTTAGTAAAACAACTGATTATACTTTCCTTTGTTCATTCTTTCTTTCTTTTTTTATAAAATGTAGAATTTGTCAGCTTTTTCATTACATCTAATTATTAATTTCAATTATTTGTTAGGACTAGTCGATTAATAGGTTATTATTGGCTAATGTTTTACACATTTCAGATCGTTTACTTAAATGCTTAGTAATACTAATCAATTTTTACATTTGATCGATTTCATTTCCATTACAGTTTTATACAGTGAGTCAAGGAGTTGCCGTTCTATATAGTAGAAAAAATTGTTATCACCGTTGGTTTTTTTTCTTTGTCGTCGAAACTTGTTTAAGACATTATTTGCTTTTTCATCATTTATTTATTTATTTTTTTCGATTTCTTATTTTGCAGTATGCTTTTAGGAAAATATGCCTTTCTAACACCCTAAGTAGACTAGGTTCTTGAAATTTATACAATAGATTATTGTTCTTGGTATTGTGTATTATTGGTATCAATAAATTTTTGCTTAAGGTTCTTCAATTGTAAGGTATTTTCATTGGTTTCGAATAAAAAGTGAAAAAGATTACAAGTCAAAAAGGCAAATAGGCAGGCAGGCGTCTTCACGGCTTAGTTTTATTATAGAATATAGAAATAGGGAAATAGTTTAGGAAAAAGAGTGACGAGGAATAAAAGGGGTCGCAGGATTTCGTTCACCAATTCCGGTATCTCAAACAGCCATTTTTGTGATGTGGGAAAAGATAGAAAAGCTTTTTTATTGCGGCGGCAGTCGTTTTGGTTAGTTGAGTTCCCCACATTCACTATCCTCTAATTATGGCAATATATTATATTTTCTGGGGTTTTCTCTGTTACAACTATTATGAGCACAATTAATTACGACTTCTGTGTCTGTGTTTGCTTCTGCTTCTGCCTGACAAATTCCTGCTTTCTGCTTATTCAATTAATTTCGTTATTCCAGCGCTCATAAAATATGCTAAGGCCACATTTAATTTATTTATATTTCTATACCTATTTAATATTCTTGAGCTCAACGGAATATGAGTGTAAGGGAAGCGTGGAACGTGGAAATTGGTTTAGTATATCTAATCAGGCTTCAGTTAGGGTAAAGTGAAGTGAAAGAAAAGACAAACAGAGGATATATAAGACGCTGTAAAGGGGTAATTGAAATGAAATTGCTGCACACAATTTGAATGAAAAAAGAGGGACAGCTAAAAGTAAACAAATTGTAATTGAAATACGAAAGTTAAATAATAGCGAAGGGGAAAAGCTTAACAGGAAAAATTGTTAGCAATTCCTAAATATTTTGGCCAATAGTGAGACAAGTCACGAAGAGTATTAGTTAGTAGGAAAATGTAAAGGAATTGTGTTAAACAAGGTAAGTATGTTTAATACCCTAACAGTGAAATTAAAATTAAATTAGGACAACTAACCTAGGGCTCTACCAAGTCCGGCGTAAGCGCAAAACATGAGCTGGCTAAAAGCTAATCATCGTTAAGTTTATATATATTTATATACATAGTATACAGAACGCTTTTTTACATGAATATTTCGCTCAACTCCTTTTTTTTCTGCGGCTCTGTGGCCCCTCTCCCGGTGGCTTGCATTCAAATGACGGCGGCGTCCAGAATCTTGAATCGTGAGCGGAAAAAGTGTCAACACTCATTTTTTTTGGACGTGGCATGGGCAGTGAGATGGGGAGAGCTTGTTGGATATTCCGAGTGTTCA
Source organism: Drosophila mayri (assembly GCA_008042485.1). Taxonomy (NCBI): domain Eukaryota; kingdom Metazoa; phylum Arthropoda; class Insecta; order Diptera; family Drosophilidae; genus Drosophila; species Drosophila mayri. The sequence continues at coordinate 110,647 of VNJN01008371.1, forward strand.
TTATCACGCAACGATGGCGGCCATTGTGGAAGTAGTGGACGATGATGGGGATGATGGGTGGCGCAAAGTGGGGGCAACCTGAGAATTCTGATGATGATGATGCTCCTGATGGTGGGGTGGATGCGGTGCCTGCTGATGTTGGTCGGGAAAACGGGACTGGGAATGGAAATGGGTATGGGTGTGGGATTGCGATTGAGGCTGGGAAATGTGATGGACCGGAAAACTCCACAGAGCAAAAGGCATCTGCTGCTGAACCAACAAAAGCAGTTGGCGTAATTTGTTGCTCGTTGTTGTTGCTGCCATCGTTGTATCTTTCGCAGCGACCGCTGTTCCTGCTCCAGTTATTGTCGCCATCGCTGTCGCTGCTCTTGTTTCACCTGCAAATCCCGGGCAGGTTGCATCCTCGCTCCCATTCCGCCGCCTGGCGCAGCGCATCTGCATCTGCGCCAGCTGCAGCTCGCCGCGTCGTCATTCATCCCAGAGGCACTGTTGTTTCTGCCGCACATAATAGGTGAACTGTGTGCACTTGCGGCAGGTCTTGATGCCGCAGCGATAATTCGTCTGCTGTTGCTGCTGGGCCCCGGAGGAGTCCGCTCCAGCGGCCCCCTTCCCTTTGCAGTACTTCAGCCCGCAGGGATACCAACCGATGCAGGTCTCCAGGGTGCAGAGACAGGGGGCCCACAGGCTGCTCACCTCGTTGCAGCGCGTTGAGAGCTTGTCCGGGAACTTCTCGGTGGCGGCCTCCAGGCTGGAAATCGATGAGCCTGTGGTCGCCGCCAAACAAGATACGGCCATGAAGGAGAACGAGGAGAAGCGAAACAATAATGTAAACAGAAAAGTTTGAAAGCGGAAAATACCCCCCTAGCTGGACGAATACTACATATACATATATACATACATCAACCCCCAAAGTTTTGCCTTGTTTTATTATCTTTACCAAGATTACAGGCAAACATCCGAAACTCAAAACTAAGTTCTTGGGAAAAGGCTATAAATATACGAGTTTTTCCCTTAATGCCTGTTTGGTTTATACTTTTTGGAAACTAGATTAAATTGATTGATTTTGGCTCTTTACTAGACGAAAAATATAATTATTGTAAACTTTAAAAAATATATAGAAACAAAGCTATTTCCAGATTCACACTGACAACTCTTTAATTTCATATTTTACCCCCGTCTATGCCGAGTTATAATATAGTTCTCCATATTCTCTGTTCCTGTAGCTGTTGCCCTCCCATTTTTCTCTATTTTTCGTACAAAATATATATCGTGTTTGCATACAACTTGACCTAATTTTTGCCCTACACGCAAATATAATCTGATAAGTCGGCTTTAAATAGTCATAGAGTTTTGCAAGTACGCTATTAAAACCGAATTACATTCGTATAATGAGTAACGCGATTTCTATGTTTTGTTTTCATTATTTCCAAGAACTATTAGGTGCGGGATTTGGGCCAGCACGATTCCCCTTTTCTTATAAATTATAATCCAGCTTAGTCCTTGAACTCACCTGACAGATCTGCCCACGACTTAAGGTCCACATCCCTCACATAGGTGGCATCCATTGCCTCCGAGCACAGGCCCTGCAAGTGACGCGTGATGGGCAGGGATCGGTTCAACTGCACCCAGCTGCTCATCGTGTAGGTCTCACGACCCTTGTCCTCCTCGGGAGTGCGAATGGTGTGCGGATTCTTCTGGCGCAGCTTGGCCATCGCTGCCGAGGATATGAAGTCGCCCTTGTTGAACTTGGTGGCGAAGCACATAACCTGGTATTGGCTCTGGCCGCGCTCCTCCTCGCCCAGCACCAAGGCCTTGAGGATTTGAACCTCCTGCCGGGGAAAATGAGAAATATACACGTTTTAATTTTAAATTCCTTGCCCTCGGATTCAGTTTCCTTTACTCACATTGCGAAAGTCAATGACCTGGGTGATGAGCGTGCCGTCAGTCTTCTGGAATTCCAGCGTTATCAGGTCCTCGCCAATGTTGGAGGTAATACTCTCCTGGATCACCTCGCCGCCCTGCAAGCAATCGGATTAAGGAGCAACAAGTGTTAGTGGATGTTAAATTACTTTTTCAGCATTTTCCCAACCCCCACCCGCCATCTAAAATATTAATAAAGCGCCAAGGCAGTCACGAGCTTGTCAGGACTTGAATTAACTATGACAGGTCCTGAAGCTGGGCGGCCATGAACCAAATTAGAGTCAAGAGAGTTGAAAAATAGAAAAAGGAAAAAACACACGAGTGGGGATGGCGAACGAAAACGAAACGAAACGGAGATGAGATGAGCTTGGGCAAGGAGCAGGATGAGAGGAACTCAGCCTCGCCACCCCGCCACAACATCTCGAAATGTAGTTCAACAACAGCAAAATTTGCCCTTTACACGTGTACACGAGCAAATATGTTGGCAGTGGGTGTTATTGTGGGGATACCCTTTTCGAGGGTTATATAATTTTTATGACAAGTGTGCCAGCTGCTCTGAAAAATGTGCTAAAGGTAAAACATAAATTATACTTAATTAAATTTTTTAATGATACTTTAAATCAGTTTCTATACTCTTAAAGTTGGCAATGGGATCATAACTAAACCAAAAAAATATTAATTAAAATTCGGAAGGATAATAATTTGAGTTAGCCTTTAAAAGGTTAATGTGTTGAAGCTAATCAATAAAATATTTTATTTATAAGCTCAGAAATAAATACTTTACCACTTGGCAAACTCTTGACTAAAATTATAATACCTCTCAGGGATATAGGGAATAGAATAATCAATTCAGGCAATCAATATTGATTAAAATAATCTATTAATTCTATATACACCCTATAACTATTGAAATGATTGGCCTACAAGGGTATTTGACATTTCGCTCCTCCAAAAATACCATATCCTTTATTTTCTCTGATGTTGTTTTGGTTCTTGTTGCTGCTGCTGGCTCTGCTCCGTGTTTGCACAAAGGCACATGTAAACAAAGAATGACAGGGAGAAGCGAGGAGGGATGATGAGGCAGCAGAATGGAGAACGGAAAAGAGAGAAGGGACAGAGTAGGAAGAGAGCCATCAGGAGGACATTTTGGGGCCAGGGACAAAGTGCAGAACAATGAAGGATGTCACATGTAAACAAATATGCTGCCACTGTGTGGAGGAAAGCAGAGGAAACGCAGAGGAGGAGGAGGAGAAAGAGCAAGAGTTTCGGCTGATGTCAACTTTCATTATAAGCCCAGTGCTGTTTTTGGCCAACTAATCTAAAATTTATGGAAAAGCCGAAAGCAAAGTGTCAATATTGTGACAGTCGGAACAACAAAGCCAACTAATATTAAAGCGGAAAAGTGAAATGTCGGGAAAGTTAATGACATTGAACTGCATTGCTTTTAGTGCTATAAAAAGTTTAGCTATTTTGTTTAGATTATTTACACTTAATTAATTAATTGTTCCTTTTAATTGTATTTTTTCCAACTACTATTTTTTATGAAATGCCGGCTTTAACAGCTATTACGCTTTTGAAAACTTGCACAATTTCGTTGTGTCAATTGATATTTTAAGATATTTGAACACTTATTCATACTATTAATTTTTCAGACATTTTTATTTATTTTTTATTGTTTTAAAAATCAGTGGTTTCTCGCTCTCACTCGCTGTTTATCTTTTTTTCTCTGCTATTTTTACTGTTTTGTCTCGAAAATCAAATGGGCAACGCTGCTGGCGTCGCTGCACTCATTAGTTGTCTTGATTTTCGGGTTTCTTTGTTGTTTTTGTAGACTCGCACCTGATTTTGGACGTTGATGAGCAGCTGGGATTTCACCTGCTCCGTGGCCAGCATATTGCAGACCAGCAGCCACAGGAAGGCGCGACTGTGCTTGAAGAAGTGATTGCGACTGACGACGCGGGAGCCGCAGCGACGCTTGGTAGCCGCAACACCGCGGTTATGATCCTTCAGTTCGTTGTGATTTGTGCTCCGCCAGCGGATGTGGGACTCGCGGGCCGCGGTGTACGAGTTCAGGACTTTGTCCACCGCGAACTCCGCTTCCAGAATCATTGCGCGACGTTTGCGATGCGACTCACGATAAAGTAGAAAACCGCCGCACAAACCAACGAACCACTTGCGTTGAAGAACAAAAATGACAGATTTTCGACTGTCACAAGCAAAAAGAAAATATGTCTTAAAAAACACAACCGAACGAACAAAGTTTTCGTATTTCTATCGGAAGATCATCCGTCGTGTTGCCCGTAATTTGTTTTTTCAGGAAACCCGGTGTTGGTACGACGCGACGTCATGAAAGAATGCTTCGACTTTTAAAGGGAGGCAAGTTTTTCCGGAAAATCGGAAAAACACGTCCGACAGGCTCTAGCATCAGCTGATCAGTGTGACCGTGCCGAAATGGCAGAATAAAAGTCTACTGGTGCTGACAACTTAGCTGTTTAGTATTTTAGTATTTTTCTCGATTAAGTTTTCGATACTATCGCAGACGATCCAGCTGTTTTCTTATCTTTGCACTAAATTTGCCCAACCGCGTTGCCCCGTAGTCGCTTGTGACGTGTTGTTTTTTTGTAAACTATGTTTTTTACCTTATAAACCGGGAATAGTTTGCTAAAGATTAACCAAAATCCATTTAATTCGCCGGCCACCACACACAGAACACAATGCTGACCCTGCGGGAGCGTCAAATAAGTGAGAAAACGCTCAAGCAGTGTCCCTTACCGGAAGGAAAAGTTTTAATTAATGACTTTTTCCGACTTTTATTACAGATGCCATTAAGCAGATGCTTAATCTGAACTCGCAGCAGCCGAAGGCGCTAGCTGCGGAGCCCGTGTGGAAGATCCTCATCTATGATCGCGTCGGCCAGGACATTATATCGCCGATTATTTCCATCAAGGAGCTGCGCGAATTGGGAGTGACCCTGCATGTGTGAGTGCCTGGAAGTTATTTCAGTGAAAACCATGAGAGATTTAATGTTATTTATCCGCAGACAACTCCACTCAGATCGCGACTCAATCCCGGACGTGCCGGCCATCTACTTCTGCCTGCCCACCGACGAGAATCTCGACAGGATCCAGCAGGACTTCTCCAACGGCTTGTACGATGTCTATCACTTGAACTTCCTGGCACCAATAACACGCAGCAAAATCGAGAATCTGGCGGCTGCCGCCCTGCACGCCGGCTGCGTGGCCAACATCCATCGCGTCTACGACCAGTATGTGAACTTCATCAGCCTGGAGGATGACTTCTTTGTGCTGAAGCACCAGCAGAGCGAGCAGCTGTCCTACTATGCTATCAATCGAGCCAACACCCGTGACGAGGAGATGGAAGCGCTGATGGACTCTATTGTAGACTCGCTGTTCGCCCTGTTTGTGACCCTCGGCAACGTTCCCATCATCCGGTGTCCGCGGAACAGTGCTGCTGAGATGGTTGCCCGCAAGCTGGAGAAGAAGCTGCGCGAGAACCTCTGGGATGCGCGTGCCAATCTATTTCACGTGGATGCTACGCAGGCGGGCGGCGGTGTGTTCAGCTTCCAGCGGCCTGTGCTTCTGTTGCTGGACAGAAACATGGATCTGGCCACGCCGCTGCATCACACATGGTCGTACCAGGCGCTGGTGCATGATGTCCTGGACTTGGGGCTAAATTTGGTCTACGTGGAGGATGAAACTGCAAGTGCAGGCAAGTAAATTCGTTATAGCTCAGAAATTGCAGAATGATTCACGATTTACGCATTTTAGGAGCCCGCAAGAAGCCCAAGGCCTGCGATTTGGACCGCAACGATCGCTTCTGGATGACGCACAAGGGAAGTCCGTTCCCCACTGTGGCCGAGGCCATCCAAGAGGAGCTGGAGTCCTACCGTAACTCCGAGGAGGAGATCAAGCGCTTGAAGACATCGATGGGTATCGAGGGTGAATCGGACATAGCTTTCTCGCTGGTCAACGACACCACCGCCCGACTAACCAACGCCGTCAATTCACTGCCGCAGCTAATGGAAAAGAAGCGCCTAATTGATATGCACACCAAGATCGCCACTGCCATTCTGAACTACATCAAGGCACGGCGGCTAGACTCATACTTTGAGATCGAGGAGAAGGTGATGTCGAAGCAGACGCTGGACAGACCGCTGTTGGATCTGCTACGGGACGGGGAGTTCGGCCAGGCGGAGGATAAGCTGCGTTTGTACATCATCTACTTTATCTGCGCCCAGCAACTGCCCGACTCGGAGCAAGAGCGGCTCAAGGAGGCACTCCAGGCGGCTGGCTGTGATCTAACCGCCCTGGCGTATGTGCAGCGATGGAAGGCGATAATGAATAGGTCGCCGGGAATCAGTCAGGCAACCCAATACGAGGGAGGTGGCACCAAAACCGTGTCCATGTTCACCAAGCTCGTATCGCAGGGCAGCTCCTTTGTGATGGAGGGCGTCAAGAATTTGGTGGTTAAACGTCATGTAAGTAGTATCCATTTTTCTATGAAGCATTCCACTTAACGAGATCCATTTCAGAATCTTCCAGTGACCAAAATCACCGAGCAGGTGATGGAGTGTCGCAGCAATGCTGAGACGGATGACTACTTATATTTGGATCCCAAGCTTTTAAAGGGCGGCGATGTTTTGCCCAAGAATCGGGCTCCATTCCAGGACGCTGTGGTCTTTATGGTCGGCGGAGGGAACTATATCGAGTACCAGAACCTGGTGGATTTCATCAAGCAGAAGCAGACGTCTAACGTTCAGCGACGCATCATTTACGGTGCCTCCACGCTGACCAATGCGAGGCAGTTCCTCAAGGAGCTCTCGGCTCTGGGCAGCGAGATCCAATCTCCGTCGGCGTCGTCGGCGAGTTAGGAGCGACTGCTCCGATTCCATTGCTGCTGAGCGGAGTGGACAGGGATTGAACTGGGCTAGGTGCGCATGTGTGTCTGAGTGGCTTTTTTCGTTTACTTTAAGCATATCCAAAAATAAATTAAATGCCAGGCAAAAGAAAAAAATGAGAAACAAGCGAACACAAGGGGAGAACTTCAGCACTCGGCAATTACTCCAACCTGACGCTTAATCCCCGAAGGACAACAAGCAAAAACATGCGTAGCCTCGTGTACAACAAGTCCAGGGAGCTGGACCTAAAATGGGAGCTCCCGGCGGCGGCATGGGCAAGGGGCACTCGCATTCTAGGCACCCATTAACACCAACTTGGCAACGCTTTGATGGACAGCTGACAGACAACCAGTCAACGGCTGAGGCGATGATGGCCCCAGCCCGATTCCCGATGCCCGATGCCTTCGGCGGCGATGCCACAATTATGGGGCGACAACTATGCGCGGCACTTGGGGACAGCGGCTGAAGCTGGCAGGGCAGAGCCTAGCAATTAGCACTATCCCTGGCCAACTCTATGAATGGACAGTCGCTGGCTCCGCAGCTCTGGAGCACTCAACTGATATATTTTTTTTTCGAAGCACTCCCAGGCAGGGCTTGGCTGCTGCACTGATTGAATGTCGCCTGTTTGGGAGACGGGCAGGCAGGCAAGTCAATCACAGAAGAGCGTTAAATTATCCCCGGAACCCAGAGTGTTAGCAGAGCTTTGGGTTTTTTTTACTCATGTATTTTTTGCTTCATGAAATTGTGGGCAAAGATATTTATTAGTTTTGTGGTTCAGAATCGAAGATTAATATAAAGTTTTTCTTTTTCAAAAGATATAAAGGTTTAAGATTTGTTAAAAGTAACATTTAATGCGTTTTTGTACTTTATTTAATGGTTTATCATTGAAATAATGCTCTAGTTTATTCAGAATATTCAATATTTGCTAATTAAATATCTATAAATAATATAAGTATTGTAAAATTAGAGAAAGTTCCTTACAAAATATTACATTTTAAAATTATAAATAGGTTTAAAGAAAAGAATTAGAGTATTATAAATAGTTTAAAAGTTTGAAGGAAAGGCTCATAATTATGGTAATAAACTAAAAGGTTTAAAAATACTTTTACAACTTAATTTTGAAATTGTAGATATTAAATATAAATATAAACAGAAATCCCAGAAATTAAATTTAAAACTTATTATCAATTTATATACAAAACTTTCGTCAATTATTAGAACAAGTTGAAATGTGTTTTAATTTAAATATATATTTAAATAATATACAAATTGGCTTCCCTAATAAAATACAATTATAAATCTAAGCCATAACTAAATTTATACGATCTAGGAATGCGTTGTCGATCGGTCTTGTAAATCGAACCCCATAAATCCCCACTCTGATTGAAACCATTCCTAAGCACATCCCAGAGTGCCCACTGTAGACCATTTTCCGAGATAAGCTGGCAAACACAAATACGAAAAAGATGAGGAGAAAAATATGGAGAGGAAAAAGCGATCCGTAGGCTAATTAACACTTTTGGTAAATCAGAATTGATGGCCCTGCTGAAAGGCCACAGATGAGATGATGACGCTGAGACGATGACGATGATTATTCATGGAGCGTTGAGTTTAAATATTGGTTTTGGTTGGGCCGAAAAGGGGGAACCTGGGTTGGGTTACTATCCAGACTACCCGTGGCCACAATTTAAATGTTAACATAAACAAGAGCAATTTAACAAAAGCCCAGGCCGAGACCCAAAAAAGGCCAAAAATCCAAAAAATACATAGGGAGCCGAGGTAGAAGAGGAGCGAGACCCCGCGCCACACAAAACTGGTAACTGGTGGTAACTGGCAACTGGTAACCCAAAGTGATTTCACGGGTGGTCCGAAAAAGATGCGGCTCAAACAAATCATAAAGGAAAAAAATGAGAGGGAAAAACGACCAACAGAAACTAACAACGAAACGCAACATGAAAGAAATTCTTAACTTGCCACATGCATGAATCGATTATGTGGTAAATGCAACTGCCGCCGTGTGCGTGAGTATCTGTGTGGACTCCGGAGCTCCAACTGCCGAGCTCGAGCCCAGAGGAGCACACACAGCCAAAGCCCCAAATAAAAGCCAAAGAAACCAAAATGAACAAAAAATGAAAATAAAAATACAACAAAAAAATAAAGATGGTCAGGCAGCCGTTTCCCACATTCCTGCTGTGAATCATAATGGCTGCCGCTGTCGTCGTCTTGGTTCTGGCTGGCTCCTCCGGCTGCCCTCTCCGGTCTTCCCGAATGCTCGACTCGAGCACCTCGCACAGATACACACGCGGCTCTCTCTGCCCCAAACATCCCATACATATATCATAATCTTAACAACTCTTAACAAGGCAGAACGAATTCCAAAATTCGAGGAGCCGGACACAAACAGCCAGTCAGGCGGTCGGACGATCCCACAAAATGAAGTGCCGGGCCAGACAGAGAAGGCGAGCTCTTGCTGCTCGGATCTTTAACTTCATCTTCATCTTTAGCTTTGGGTTTAGCTTTAGCTTTAGTTCCTACCAGACCCATGAATGGTGGCGGGCTTACTGGCCATGGGAGAGTCTGGAAAGGTAGAAACGAAGATCCGGGATGGACAGTCGTAAACCCTGTACGCCTTCTTAAATCTTCTATTAAGCTTGGTTTATTTTTTAAAGAGTTTTGTAGAAGGTTAAGGTGACTACTCTGAGATGTTAGTTTGAATAATTAAAAAGTATTTAAAATTAACTAGTTTTCTCTATTAAACTTCTCTGTCTCAGTTTTTAACAGAATTTTCTAGGAATATTTTAATAAGAGTATGAAATTATTTAATCAGTATAAGAATTTTTCTAATCAGATTATTGTCGGTCAGCAAACTCTTCAAAATCTTTTTAAACTGATCGCATTTCCCACCCCTAAGCTTTCCTAATTATCAATTACTATTTAATAACCCTCACAAGCTTATTATCTGAAGCAAAATATAAATTATTTGAATATATTTATGTTTATAAAATTAGAAAATCCTTAATTTTTAGCAATTATACAACTTTGTCTTCTTTAAACTTTATCAAAACTTTTCTCAAATATTTCCATTTAATCTCTTTTGCTTTCCTAAACCCTGAATCACTCCAATTTTCGATCGAACATTTACATTTTAATTTTGTTTGATCTTCTCGGGACTCCTTCCGTATTTCATCCTTGTCAGCATTTTGTTTGCCTTGCCTATTGATGTTGTTAGTCGAGTTGTTGCTACTACAACCAACATTTCTGAGAGCCACCGCCTTCGGTGGTCCATTCCACACGGCGATCGGGAGCGGCATGTTAATTAATCAGCCAAATAATAATACAGCACCCTCGAAGATGAAGAAACGAGCCGAAACGGAGGTGGAGGCGGAGAGGTTCCAAATATTTGCTGGCAATAAAAGAGCAGCCCGGGATGGATCATCCATCCTGGGAAGCACAAGAAGGAGGAGGAGGAGGAGTGGGATCTGGCTTGTTAGCAGCTTGTTAGCCAGGCTACCAAAAACATGCTAAATAAAACAAACACAAAATAAAGGGGGGACCGAGAAAAAAAAGTGAAATAAAATAATAATAAAAGATGAGGATGCCGCATGGCTGTTGGCCATTTCCTGGAGCCATCACAGAATGTGCAACAAGAAATTGATTTAAACAAAAATCTTATTGCGTGACGCATCCCATGGCCCGGCCACGCCCCTCCACTCGCCCCAACCTGGCTGGCCGTGGTCATTAAAACAAAACGAAAACAAAATCGAAATAAATGCAAGGAAATTGTAACCGGCCGAGGAGTGGCCAGGAGGCTTGGAGGGGGGGAGGACTGGTGGAATGAGGAGGAACCCTACTTTTCTGGGTCTTCATTATCCTGGCCTCGGGCGGTTTTTTGTTCGCCGGACCGCTCCTAATGGCCACCAACAAACAGCAGCCAACAGCTTCATCAAACATAAACAAATACACTGGACATGGTCAGATTTTACCCCACATGCTGCTCTGCAAAAAGGGAGACTGCTCGCAGGCACTGCAAAAAAAAAGAGGGAACTTAAGAGTTAAAGAAAAAGATTTGATTGGTAGCCATATCATCTTTATCTTTTGTTATTAGTAATTTACGTATCTTTAAACCTCTAAATTTAATAATTAAGTTGTATATTTTGGTATTGAAATGTATATTACTTTATTTTCAGTGCACGCAGAATCTGCGGCTAAGGACAGAGAGGCAAACCAACGAAGACGACGACGTTGCCTTTGCTTTACGATCGCGTATCTCAAGTTTATCGCTTCATTTTCCATGTTTTATGCGCAATTTATGCCGCACAGCCTCAGTCGAAGTGGCCCTACCCGTGGCATAACCCCCTAACTGCTCCCTTAACCCGTCGCATTCTGGCCAGGGTTCTGATGGTGGCCTTATGCTGACGCTGCTCTGGCTGGGACTGGCAATTGCACACGCACCGCTTTGTCTGCCGGAGAAGATGCTCCTCTTGGCCGTGTCTGCGGCATCTGCTGCCCGCCTTGGGAACCAAAGAGGAGCGAGACCCATTCCCATTCTCCTTCCACTTTGGGCCCATGTCCAACCTCCCCGGCCTCCCAGCCTCATCACTGGGCATAAGTAGTTTTTGCTGCTCTTCGTTTCTGCCGGTTTTATTTCTGCGTGCGGTTTGTTTTAGACTCGTGCATAATAAAGTCGGACTAACATGCGGTTAGAGAAACATAACAGAATGCTTCTCTGGTTATTAGTGGGTGTGGAGCAGATGGCTAACTTTAGTTATAGACTTTGTTACAAAATCAATTAACAAGTGAAACAAATTAAATGTATTTCTAATGGAAAATGATTCTATTAATTTGGAAATAAATATTATTAGATTAATATCCTTAATAATATTAAGAAAACTATATAATAAATGTTACAGCTTATGACAAATTAATTCTTTAAAATTCAAAAGGAAAGGTATGCACCTTGGAGCCACCCTCAACTTAAGATCTCTCTACCACATTCCCTACATCAGTGACCTTTCAAAGAACTTGGGCAATTAGCTGCCGCTTTGTAGCCAATTAACTGGCGATTAATGGGCACACACACAACTCACTTGTCCGTCGAATGGGGGTTATAAAAATGTTCTAACTGCCTACACTCGTAACTTACATCTCTATGGGTTTCGGGTTCTTTGTTTTGTGTGCGTGGTTAATTTTTTATTTTTATGTTTTGTCAGTGTTTATAATTAATCACCTGTTGTATGCATCTGTGGTTCCATTCCATTCCCGGGGCTCACCTGTTCCCTCTCTCTGTCTGTGCTTCTCTAGCGCCATTAACGCCGGCTTCTTTTTCCCATTTCTCATTTTTGGTTGCTGGTGAAGTCCCTCCCCTGCGTTTTGATGTCTTTATTTACTAATTTCCCGCTTATCATTTGGATGTTTTGTATTTTGTAAATTGAAACATTTTCACTAATTGCCTGAAAATTTGTTGGCCTGGCCAACAGATGTCGAGTGCCCTCTGACCCTCGCCACCATCTTCATCTCCATTTCCCATCTCTGTCTCCATCTCCATCTCCTTTCTCCGGCAATTAGAAGCCGCCGCGGCAATCGCCTACATCCGGTGGCCAGAACAGTCAGAACCAAAAGTCACTAAGCTAAAAAGAATGGAAAATTATGTGGGCGAGGGTTTTCCAGGAAAAAACTACGCAACTGCCAACTGACTCTTGACCATGTTCAGCATAGAGAGTCATTAACTTGAGCATTGATTCACACTGTCCAGTAAAGTTAAGAAAGATTATAATAGTTAATAGTTTAAAGGAAGAACTTAAGATTTATCTATAGTTAGGGATTTATTAAATTTTGATTATAATTCCTTTTTACTAATAGTAATTTTTAAGCCATATTTACCTTCGAAACCAATATTCAAGGATTCATTTAAATTAAATGAAATATTTAACTATTTATTGGTATATCAATTACCATTGAAATGCATTCTTTTTGTTTCCTATTTCTTGTTGGATGGTGCCGATTCTGGCCAAGCATTCTCACATCCTGGACACACACTCAATGCCATCAGCGTCTTTTGTTTTTAGGACTTAAGCGCCGCCTCGCCAAAGCAATTTCACAGTGCTTGACAAAAGTTTCGCAGTTGTCGGCTGTAACTCCTCGTTCCCCAATCCCCAATACCACCAATGCCCATTCTCCGGTCGCCAGTTGGAGTACAAGGCCCAAGAATTTTAAGTGAGTTAAGGCTGGAGCGACAGACAGTCTGCAATGGGCTGTGGCCGCGCAGATCCTCCTCATTGGAAATGCATTTTTCATGATGTTGCTGCCGCTTACTACAAGAGGAAAAAAGCAAACACAAAACAAAAAACAAAAAACCAAATAAGAAAAATTGAGAAAAAATAATGAAGCTGGCATAGACGAACGGACGCCGTCGAGCACGATTTGCTTGTAAGGCTCCGGCGACAACAGCCGCTGAAGTTGCAACTCGCGAACAGAACGCAAATTAAGGCAGCGAAATTAATTGAAGTGATGTGCAGGCAAAATTGTAAATGTGCAGCGAAAAGCAGAAGATTACCGAAAGAATTGCAGCATCCGCAACAGGCAGCAGCACCAACAGCAACATCAGCCGCAATCCTGACAAGCCATTTTGTACTTACAAGTCATTATCACCGGCCAAGAGCCGATCGCCAGGCACTGATAAGGGTCCAGCGGGGACCTAAGGCCCAAGCTATCCTGCCTCCTATCCTATCCTTCCTCAACCATTCCCTTTTATCATCGCGCTGCCATCGACAACATCAAAGGCTGCAACAACAACCAGATAACGACCAACAGAGACATTTAAAACGGGAGCAGCCGCCAACTGGAACACAGGGGATCTGATCGGATTGGTTTGGGATAGGGAATTGGATTGGGATCGGATTGGTATCGGTAGAAAAAGGAAAAAAGCTAAGGCACACTGGTAAAATCTAGAGATTTATAGATAGGTTTTTTTTAAATAAAATAAAGCACAGTCAAAAGATTTAAATGTATAGTAAACTATAATATTTTATAAACTAAATCAAGATTAACTTTATTTGTAAATGAAAGTAATATAATTAATAGATAAATACACATTTTGCAGTCCTTAGCAAGACACATTCAATAGTTAACCCTTTGATTACTTCCAGAATTAAATTATAGATTAATTCAAACCCCTTTTTGGCTATTAAAAAATCCATTTCGAAACCACTGTAGCCCAGAGGCTGCCCTGAGTGTGTGCAGCGAACAAAGCCTTGATGATAATGATGTCATTTGGCATTTATTTACGAGGCCCATAGTGGATGCTAAACGAGATCTAATTTACATTTATAAAGCTGTTCTACGCACGCACCCCAAGGATTGTGACTTGTTTGCGTTTAACTCCTGCACATCCTGAACAGCCAACCCTTCCTCTGCCCCTTTCCAGCTCCCTTTACCTCTCACGCTCCCCTCTCCCCTGCCTGACAACTCCTTGTGTGTCCTGTCCTTAATGTTGTTGCTGTGCCCGCCGCCGCTGATCGTTGCGCATTGTTGATAAGATCACAATCGAATCGCCTTAATCGCTCTCCTGTGTGTTGTGTGTGTGTGACAACAGCAACAACAATGAGCCACTGACAGGATGCAGGGAGAGTGGCAGAGGAGCAAGCCAGCAGGGAGCAGAACAAGAGAAACTAAGTGATTCAAAGTACAAGTGAATAAATTACAGATAACGATACGTGGCTAGCTTGTCGTTTTTATTGTGCAACTTGTGCTGGTGGCAAAGGAAAATCCCAAAGAGTGGCAAGGCAATGGGAGGACTTAAGCAAAGACTTAGCTATGGAAAAGGTTTCGATTATAACTTATTTTCAAGCTAATATTTTGCCTATTTTATCTTTATGTTTGTTACTCAATAAGAACTTTCTAAAATGTCCTGAAAATAAAGTTAAAAGATATGCAAACCCTTAAGCCATATTCATTATTTCTCTGCCTGATCATCAGGGCAATTCGTTTGAGCTAGTTAATTCCAGCGGCGGTGAGTAGACCGCCACCCAATCGGAAAGCTGATCGAATTTCGGAGAATCCTTTGGGCTATTGTGTTTGCCGCTGCACGAAATTCCGGGTATTGCATCCGCAGAACCGCCAAAAAAGAACCAACTCTAAACTGGCCATCAAAAAGGAAAAAAGCTGCCTATTATGAGGCGATCTTGGCCAGCGTTTGCTTGTTTGTTTGGCCTTCTCTTTAGTCTTGTTTTTTCTGTTTTTTTTTTGGGGGGGGCTTCTGCTCTGCTCGCTTGGTGGTCAGCAAATGAAGTCATAAAATTTTCAGCGTGCCAAAGCCCAAAACCAAAGACTGGCCAATGGTTGGGGAAGACAGCCAGCCGGCCTTTTGTACGGTAGGCCCAAAGCTGCCATTGATGATGGAGATGATGATGGGCCAGAGCCCGTGGCTACACAATCACACAAAACCCCCACGATCACGACGATGCGTCCTCGTCTGCGGCGGCTCCTTGCGATACAATGATACAATATTATTATGCTGCCCCAGCATCAGATTGAAATCAAAGTGTATCTCCCTTGGATCCCGATCCTTCTCTCTCTCTCTGTTCTTGTGTGTCAGTGTGTGTTTTTTTTTTGCCGGGGAGAACAATTCAGCATTGTTTTGGGCACTGCGGGCCACCCAAAATGTTATGATTAAGTTATGTTGCGGGTCCATCGCGGGAACGGGTCCCAGCCGCCATGAGTCAAGGCAGTTAACTCCAAATAGCCAAAACATGACTAAGAGCAGCCGAAAAAAACCAGAGCCTATAAGGACAAGACGGCTGACATTCCTTAAAATTGGTAATACACACTTACCTAAGGGACTTTAGTGACTTTTCCTTAAAGCTTACTTTTGTTTGCCTCAATTCAATAATTTATTGATGATAAAAGATTATTGTTGTTTATTCTTTATAAAGTTTAGGTACAAAGGCAACAAGAAAAGTGAGATCTTAACTATAGAAACATATTTACGGATAATAAACTTTCCAACAAATACTTTTAAATAAATAAATACCTATTCTCAATCTCAATTGAAAGCCGTAATTCCTTTTAAATACTATAGTTATTCTTCCGATCCCCTGCAAGGAGCAACAACAACAACAAGTACCTTTTATAAATACTCTGGCAATTCTCAGCAAAACTTTCTCACGCTTAAGCCACCTGACGCCTGGGACTAAACCCCAAAACCTCGATCTTTTAACACAAAAAAAAAGAGAAAAAAAAAAGAGAAGAAGGAGAACCCTTGCCCCCGACGCTCGACAACCCAGGGCTATGTATAATTTTCAATGAAGACATCTGTCAGCAAAAATGTTCAGGCGTTTTGTTTATGGCATTTAAGGCAAAACCGATTTTTATTACCACAGCGACAGCAGGAAAACCACACGCGACGCCGTCGTGTTGTTGTCGTCGTCGAAGTCCACATCATTGACACATCGCAAATGCAAATTAAGAGCGTCTCCGGAGCCCAGATCATAAAATCGCAGCTCCAGATTCCATAGCCGAGAGTTGAGAGTGGAGAGTCGAGGGCCTCGGATCCCAGAGCCAAGATCCAAAGATCCACAGATTGGCAAATGCCAGATCGCAGATCCCCAGCTCGAGGTCAAAAGGACGCGTCCCATTCGACGCGATCTGTGGCATGAAAGCAGTTAAATGAAACACCGCAACGCATGCACAGCGAAAAATGATTTTCTTGAATATATCATAAATATAAATACAAATTAAGATTCAAATTCTATTGAATTTATAAATATTAAATAAATAAACTAATGAGGACAATAAATTATTGATTATGTTTATTACTTTTATAGAATTAACATAATCCTAGAAACTGTATCCAAAGCGATAGCAATGGATCCCCCTAAATATATTTGGGAATAAGTTTAAAATACTTTTTAAAATATTTTACATTTAAATTATAATATTTTCTTGATAATCTCAGATTATGAAATGTTATTCCCAAACTTTGAAGGAATTATAAATCCCATTTCCTTGCTGTGTACTTCTCCAATCCCAAATAGGCAGCGGGATGGGGATACTCTGGACCGCCCGTGAGGATCGGAGGATCTCTGGGACCGGGTTGGTTAATCAGGCTCATTAGGTGGCCGCATCTCATTTATATACAAAATTACGAACATGGCTCGCAGATTTTTGCGGTCGTCCCGCGCCATGTCTTCTGGAAATGTGATTAAGTTATTTCGCCGTGGCACTCGGTCGGAGATCCAACATATGATACACGTATATATATATGTAGGCATACGGTTTTGTTTTTGTTGTTTATTTTGTTTTTTCGAACGCTCCATTAACCGTAATTAAGGTATTCTCCCTGCCTGAGCTTTCTTTTTGTTCGCTGGCCGCTCATCCTTTTCGCCGGTGTTCCTTCTTTATTGGCTTATATCTTGTTGTTGAAAACTTGAGACGTACAATCCACCACAAGCACACACAGCTGCAGCTACACTTTGCAGAATTTTAAAGAAATTATTTTATCATGTTTAAGTTAAGCTACAAATTTCACTGAATTTCTTTTGAATTGGTTACAAATAAAGTAAAACAAAGTTCATAATAATTAATGTATTATATATAATTAATAAATGTATTAGTTAAATATAAATTTCTCAGTGTTTGGCAGAACTTGCGCCGTGTGGGGCACAAACGGAAAGCCAAGGAAGAAAAGGAAAGGGGCGGTGTCCAAGGAACTGGATGTGCGACTGACTGGCTGACAAGGCGGCTGGAATCTCTTTAGCTCTTTCACTCTTTTTCTCTCCTTACTGTTACCTACAGTGAAACAACAATCTGAAATTAATATATTTATATTTTTTATTAATTTCTTTATTTAATAATAATGCCATTTTTCGGATTTCCCTAAAGTGAGGCTAGTTTGGTTTTCAAAGATGTTGCATACTTATCAGAGCTTTGCAGAAGGAACCTTAAATTACATTTATTAAAAACAAACATATGTACATCCATTTTGTAAAATATTACATTGATTATTAAATATTAAAATACTAAGCAATAAATATTTAACTATTAAACTATTTTTAGAAACCTTTATAAGCTGTAGTTTGAAACGGAATTTAAAAATATACAAATAAAGAAGAAATTAAAAAAAAAATAGTTTTAAACAATGAATATTAAACAATTTGAAAGACTCATTCATTTTCATTTTTGTGATCTTTTACTTTATTTATTTTTTAGTTTTTGTCAGTGCTATTTGGCCAACATTTTGACCTCCTTGGTTATTATTTATGAAGCTATTAGTAGAGTGTGTGAACATATTTGCCTTTATAGGGCCTGCGCAGTCCGGACTCACATTGACACACACTGGCACTCGCATACAGTCTCACCTGTGGATGATGGCGAAAAAGGACCGCACAGGGATACAAATTGCCCTAAGCCGTGGCCGTTTTGAACCCATTCCCCTTTTGCTTAACCGAAACTGATTTAATTTTTGCCTCATTTCTCAATCCGCCAGGCCGCCACCAGAGGCAGAAAGACGAAGGCTGTAGATATATTGGAGGGAGAATCGAACCAACGCCCCAGCGGCCGAGATGATGAGTTAATAGGAATCGAGTTACATTCCAGGCAAGTAGCCGGGTTTTAGTTGCCGATTTCAAGCTTCGATCCTCGATCCTTGGCTCTCGATCCCGGCTCCTTTTGGCCCGCACATGGCGCGCTACATTTTTTATTGCCACTGCCGCTGCCGCCGCTGCTGCTGCTGTTGCTGCTGCTGATGATGATGATGGGTCGCTTGAATGGACGACAACATGGACAGGGACATGGACATGGCTTGATGGTCAGTTTCCCCTTGCCTGCGTCCTACTGCATTTTCGGTGCCCCGTATTGACAGATTTAATTAACTCATCCACAGGCTAAGCAGGCATTTTGTAGGCAGTTAGTCGCCTTGGCCATATCCTTCGGCATTTTGCTCCTCAAATGCCCGAACATGGCCTTTCCAGACATCCGGTGTCGTATGTTCCATGGCCCTCGTACTCGTATCTCTTTCGATTCGTTTGATAATTTCCGTTTTTCAATATGAATAAACGTCTTGGCAGGATCTGAGTACAGTGAGGCGGAGCTGTTGAAAAATGGTTAAAAACTATAAAACTTTTAATTTATTTGCCTTTAAATATATCCTTTAATACAAGGACAACACTTTTATTAAGCTTCTAATTATTTTAAAATATTGTTTACATGTTTTCTAGGTTCTGCATTAAATTGATTTGATTTTTGTATCCAAAACATTTATGTCTTGTAGCAGTGTTCCTGTTCTTAAACATTTATTTTGCGATCTATCAGAACGCATCTAAAACAAAAATCAAATGAGCCATGCAAAACGCCGCCAAAAAAGGGTTCCATTCGAACCTTTTTTTGTGTGTAAAACAAAAGCGAAACGAAACTGCGGCGCGTTTTGATCGAAAGTTGATTGAGGAGATCCGATGAGAGGAAGATGAGGAGCCTGGAGCCTGCGACACAAAGTCTACCCAAGCCGGGGCTAATCTGCACTTAAGTTTTGGCAAACCCGGGCTCGTTAGCAGCTCCTTTTGTCTTTCCAGCCCCAAAAGACAATTAGTGCGAATGCGAAATTTGAATAAAGCGACATTTATTTGACAGGCCGTCAAGAGTCTGTCGGCAAATCTTTGAAAAAGACAAGCAAACCCATGCGAATTGCCCGACGAGAGAACTTTGATTTCAGGCGAATTTCTTGTCTTGTTTTATTTGCATAAAGTGCAGTCATGTGGGAAAATATTTTTCGGCATGCTATTCAAGTTGCCAACGAGTACATATATATATAATAACTTTGTATGTTTGTATATATGTTTTGAAGCGGCGACGGCAGTTTCCACCAGCGACGATGGAAAATTTTTTCAAAGACAACAAGTCGCCACTGCAACAGCAGCAAAAACAAATTAATGTTGCGGCAAGTAAACAAAATTAATTAAATGACATGAATTTGACGTGACAATGTTTTTTTTCTCTCCTTTTTTTGCTTCACTATTTTGCCTCTTTTTTTTACTATTTTATTTGATTGCTCAACTTTTGTTGTTGCTGCTGCCGCAGGCTGGAGTCTTAAGTCTGGGCCCAGGCATCGTTAGTATAACGCTGTTGCCGCCGGAGCTTCGTGCAATAAGTGAAGCCCCAGGCTGAGCAACAACAAGAGCGGAGACGATGACGATGACGACTAGACAAGCGGCAGACAATTGTTTGAGCCACTCGCCGGAATACACTTCAAAGCAGAGTTATGGCGGCTTAGCTAGGCATCTGTATCAAAGGATAATTAGAACAAGAGCTTAAAGATTTCTAAACTATTATTTTAAATGATATTTAAGTACCAAAGTTTAATGTGTTAAGCCTTTCCTTAAATGAAAATAATAATTTAAATCAAATAATAAGCAGATGGGTTTTTAAAAGGTTTTTTGTTAATGATGCTTATTAAATGTTGAGTCTAGTTTTAGCATACAAATAACATATACAATTATTTTTCCCTCAAAGAGTAACTAAGCTCCTCAATAAAGGACTTTCCTTTTCACACTCTTGCCGCGACTTTAAACAAATTGTGGCAGAGCATTTTGTTTGCCTTCGCCGAGCGGAGCTCCCAAGCCTGGGCCACTGCAATTAAAATGCATGTTCAGGTTTTTCGTGGCAAAGTGTTGCTCTGGGTTTGGTTCCGACACAAAATCCAAACAAATCCAGCTCTTGCGGCACTCGAAAGTCGCCGCTGCTGCTGCTGGAGCCTCGCGTGTTTCTGATTTTGGCCAAATTAATATTTCTTGTTCATTAGTTTTATTTGCTTTAACTATGTGCGCTAATATTTCCTGCTTAGTAATTAAGTTTTGTGGCTAGCTGCAGGTGCAACGTTGCGTATGAGTAATAGGTTTCGTTTGAAGTCGAGTCTCACGGGTACACTCCCCCGGCCATCGACCCAGGCCCCCTCCCCCACACTTAATGCCAACAGATTTCGCTTTTAATCAAGAAAAATTGACGTGGCCAATAGGCTAATGAATAATACCAAAGTAACAACACTCGGAGCCAGGCCGCAAGCGCGAAGGAGCCAACTTGTCGCCAAAGTTAATCCTGTTATTTCAGTTAATAATATTGGACTTTGAGTTCAACTGTGTCATAAATATAAATAAATCGTAATTAATGTCTGAGAGCTAAGGATTAGATATTAAATTAAGAAACATTTTGGTTTCGGTTTTACGACCCTTTCAAAGTTCGTTGTCAAGTTCGTTGCCTAAGTCTTTTGTTGCTTATGCTTTACAGGGTCAGAAATGACTTCTTCACTGCGTTTTAAGCTAAGAGTAGCAGCAAAAGTAGCATTTTCTTTTTCATTTCTGTTAATATATGAATATATTATTATGATTCCATTGTAATTTATGTCATTTTTTTTTTTAACTTAAGTAAATATTTATTAGATACTTAAAATATATTTTCCACTTTTATACCGACAGCATTATGTCTTCCTTTATTACTCGGCTCACTCAATGCCTGCCCACTATCACTTTTGATCCGCATTAATCTCTGGGGGACTTGCGCTCGGTTTTCAAGCACCAACACCTTCGAAAGTGTTGCCTGGTTGAGCAGCAGCAGCAGTAAAACGCGCCCACGCGTCGAGGCAGGGTGAAACACACCCCAACTGGCGGATAAATAATAGCGCATGAGCAAAGTGTTAGCCACAAAACCGCAATCGTGGAAATAGACTTGGATTTTTATTTTCCTGAAATAATAGAGATACAATGAGAGTTAAATGCAATAAAATAAACAGTCGCAGTGGGGGTGTGCTGAAGCTGCTGCTGCTGGTTTGCGGCTTTAATTTGCCATTAAGATATTGTTTACTTTTAGTGCGACAAACCCAGCTGCCACCCCGCCGACTCCCCCGCCAGCCGAATGGATGTAGTTTATGACATCTGGGACCGTTAGTTGGTCTGTCGGTCATTACGATTTAATAACGTTGACAGCGTTGATTTGCATGCCTAATTGTGAATGGATCCCAGGGTACGTGCAGCACCCACAGCGCGTTCGTTGCCTAAGTCTTTTGTTCTGGCCAAGTCGCTCGGCGAGAGGCAGCTTGCTTGTATATTGCCCTATAACTGTCAGGCTTAGTGACCCATTTTGACGGAGTGGCCAAAACCACTCGCATATTTATTTCTAAATTGCGCATTTCATAAATAAAAATTCCATAAATTACCAAAACCGTGGAACATTAAAAAATAATCAAAAACCATAAGTGGATGGTAATTTATGGCTTGGACGACTCGTAAAAACTTGACTTTGACTTGTTTTAGACGGCATTTCAATATTTAGCTAGCATATCAAAAAATCACACCATTTTAGCAAAAACTTAAAAAAAACTGAAAGCTTTTGAGAGTCTCCAAAAGTTTAAACTAAAATTTAAATCAAATAGTTAATATATACACAAAAAATTGAACTATTTTGAAGAATATAAGCCTAAATTTGCATAAATTGTTACAATTATAATTGTTTAATAATTATTCCAAATATAACGATTAATTATATCTCATTTATAGGAGTTTGTAGTGCTTCTTAAATGTATAAATAATAAGTTTATTATTAAAAAAATAGAAAACAAAGTTCCTTACTCAACGGCATTCAATAAAAGACTTCTATAATTGAAAATAATGACATTGTGTGTTGCATTTTATTGCCACAATAAAAGAACAGTGTTCTTTGGACCCCTCACGAGTATAAATAGACTTGAACAAAATAATTCCACTTAAAATATGACCAAATAAATAATGTTAAGCTCTAACTTTCTAACCATATGTACACACACTCACAACATCCGCACACACTCGCAGCGGAATCAACAACAAATCAGCTTAAACAAACAACCAACCAGACAATTTGGCTCCACAAGTTTTGCACGTCGTTTTGGCGTCGCGCTGTTTTTGTTGAGGATTTTTGTAGCTGCTTGGGCACCACGACGTTAATTTGTCACACCCAGCAGCACCCTAAAAAAAATAATACAAAACATCGTCAACGGATAATAATAATAATAATAATATTAATAATGTTAAACACAAACAACAACGGCAGGGGCTGGCGAAATTTTTCAGCGATGACAGCAGCCGTAAAAGACGAAAGATCTCAAATCTCTGACAGATCTTCGGGCTCAAAGCCGCTTAAACGCTTTTCAAAGTCGCAGTCGATGGCGAATGCGAAGCCTTGGCCAAAGCCAAAGCCACACGCCTTTTGTTTATTTAAGCAGCCATAAAATAAAGTATAAGCAGACCGAGTGGCAGCGGCAGTCAGAACAGTAACAACAACACCACGCGGCCCCACTAAGCCTTATTTATTAATAATAAAAAGAATTATTAAGACAGCTCCGGCACCCCTTTCGATCGTCCAACCAACCGTATTTAGCCAGCTCGTTTGTTTGTTGTTGTTATTGTTTTTTTCGGGCTTTATTATGCTAGACGTTGTGGGGCCTCGCAGCTCGAAAGTTTCCCGAATCGAAAAGCGTAAACATTCGAGTGCAATTGTAATCGATACTCGGTCGTCCTCCGCTGAAACGCACATCGAAAAACTTGTTGAGCTTAAATAAACGGCTCTTCGATTTTTTTTGGTTTTTTGGCGACAAATTGTCTGCAATTGTGTTTTTTATGGGGCAATTGGAGACGCTTGCTTACGCATCGCAGACGAATCGGCGAGCGATCAAAGAATTCGCCGGCCTTGAAAAGCGAATTGGAAGCGCTCCAAAAATAAATCGCTTTGCTCTGGAAGTTTGATGAGGCATAGAAATAAATGCCTTAGTTTTTACTTTTTTTGTTCAATGAATAAATAGGTTTCCTTGTTCAGATATTGTCAAGCCTTCGACTTTGATTTTATTGCTGGCTAAACCGAACGCATTTTATTATTTATTCCTTTTTACAGAGCAGAAATAAGCATACAAAGTCTGCCCTGCAGTAAGCCTCCTGCGTATTAAAGCCATTTCCCTCCTTGATAATCACTGTAATTTCCTAGAACCATCTTCCCAAGTTAACCGCTTTTGGCCTTGGTGTGATGGCTACTTAAATCCTTATGGTTATGAGCTTTGCTTTTTTATTTTGACTAAAAAATCCAATTGTCGGCCATAGCGGGCAGCATTTTAATTCGCCGCTACTATTAGAAAACTATTTAAAATATTTCCACGCAGCAGCTGCCCCAACGGCGGCTCAAGTGATTTTCGTACACCGAAAAGCAGCCACCATGAGTCGGAAAACGTGAGCCGGCAATTGCCCGACGGACCACCAACGTGACCATGTAAGACGGCGAGGGGAGCTTGTTAGAACTGTTCGAGAATGAAATAACGTTGTTTTTTTTTTTCTTGTGAGTATTTGGAGGCCAATTTTGGTGAAGCCATCAAAAAAATATTTGAAAATTCCAGCTGTCTTAATGCACATGTTGTTGGCCATTTAAATTGCGGCTGTCAAATGAAATATTTTCTTACAGAATGGAAATCTTGTCGACAAATGCCGCAAATAGTTTTGTCTGTTGTTAATACAAGTTCAAAACTTACTCAAGGTATGCATTATGTAGCTTAGAACTTGTGGATATATATTTATTTTCCTCTATTTACATTTTTTATTAGTTGTCTTTAAATTAGACTTTAAAAATCTGCAATTAAGTTTACATTTTAGTTTTAATATTCTTTGTTTTTTAATGTATATTTTTCTAAAGCTTTTATTACACTTTATTATTCTATTATTCTATTTCTATTTCCATTGTAAAGTGTATGCTGCTCGTCACCTTTGATTAAAATTGTTTAGTTAAAATGCTTGGCGCATCCAACGGTCTCGGATCGTGGGTTGCCATTTTCGGAATGCCTTCTAAATTGTTTTGTAATTTGTTAGCAATTTAATTTGCGGTTGCATTGCCGTTTGTTGTTCCCACTTGTTGTTGCTGCCGTTTAAGTAGTGGTTAACTAATTGCCAATGCAACGGACTGTGCATAGTTTGATGTGACATATTACAAAAACGTGCGGGCCATGAATCGCTTACAGCAGTGAGGCATACAAGTAGGAACAATAAGCGAGCGGCCAACAGATCGATAGGCAATATATTCAACATTTTATGAAGCATTAACATTAATTGTTGCAGATTGATTTACTGGCTGCCTTTTTTGTCAGCTCCCACAGCTCGTGGCAGCTGGGCAATGGGCAATACTACAATCCATTAAATCAGTACTATTATTATTATAACTTTTTTTCCCTTTTCTTAAGACTCTTTTTCCTTAGCCAAGCCTGCACTTGAACTTCAGTGGTGCAGTGGGGCGTAGGCTGGCGTTAAAAGCCTTTTAAGTCGGCTGGCATTTCCTTATTGCGCATACGCCCTGTGGGATCTTGTTAACCCGCTGATGGTTTAAAGACCAGGAAAAAATATTATAAGGGCTACAAATTATTTGTTTTATGGAATTTTGTAATTTAATAATTGATTTTCTTTATTAACAATTAAAAATATAAGTAAGTAGTTCCCATATCAACATTTAAATAGCAATTACTACCTCCATAAAATGAGTTAAAAAGTTCTTGAGCTTTATGGGTCCCTGAAATAAAACCGTTAATGGGTTAATACTATTTCGAAAACAAGTTTCAAGTTCTCAACTCCTCTCGTTAAAGCACATAAAGAATCATTTAATCATGGCATAAAAATAAAATTGCTTACCGACCAAATCAGCTCAGAACGCAGAGACGAACAATATTTGGCTGATTTTCTCATCGTTTTCGAGTCAATAAACAGAACTTTAACAACTTCTTCAAGAGCAAGTGTAGCAGCAGCAGCAGCCGCAGCATCCGAGTGGGAAAGAGCGAGGACAGATAGCGGGCCATAAACTTGAACTTGTTTCAGTTTGTGTTTAAGTTTAAGTTTGCGTTTTGGGGCTGAGCAAATACAAAAGAAATTAATGGCTAAGCTTATCTCAGGAGTTTTACTACCAAAGACGGCATCTCTATCGCACGCTTTCTAACCGAAAGACAGACCTTTTTTCATTCCTTAACTAATTAATTAATATTTTATGATGTTGAGCAGCGCTGCCGGTGCTATGCAAACAAAGCAGCGGGAGATACGATACGTGTGTGCTTTGAGCCAAGAATTTGAAATTTATTTAGATGTAGGATTTATTTGCGAGCGAGGAATTTCGGGTGATGATATCATATGATAATAACGCAACAACAATCTGAGAGGGCCGGGTTCGAGCCGGTACAGAGGCAGGGTTGCCCAGCAGGTGTTTCTCCTCGCCTCTCTCCCTCTTTCTCTGGTGGTGGGTTTTGTGTAGCACACGACTGTCGGACGTATCTCTCGCAGTGGATCATTCACAGCACGCCATCAAATGCCTTTGCTCAATAAATAAAAAAATTAATTTTTATGAAACGTGTTTAAAACAAACAACAAAGATTGATTGGCCAGATAAGATACAGCTATGCTTCGCTACACAGGCAGACACACAGACACAGACACACTAACTCGCGACTTGATAAGCAAAGAAATGTGCCACAGCGGTTTCAAGTTTGTTGCCTGAGTCTTTTGTTTTGCGCTGTTGCCAACGTCACTGCATCGGCACATCGGCTCACCGCTGGCGCTGTGATGTCTACGAGAGCCGCCATGTGTAGATAAGCGGCAATAGCAACAACTATTTTCCAGGTTTATGCCTTGCAATCGCTAATTACACAGCTTGGATGCACCACGTTAAGCGAAGGACGATAGGGAAATAATAACAAGCTTATAAAATCGATGGTTATAGTCAAACGCACTTTACCTGTCATACCAAAGCCAGTTCACAAAATTAGCTAAAACTTTAAAGTCACATCTGTTTATACAATTGGTTTAAAAATTCACATACATTTGCTTTTAAAATTTGCCAAGAAATTCATGAGCAGTCACATCTGGTTAGCAGTGTCAATAGAAACGAATACAAGATCGAATGAATTATTTATTGGAGATATTTTAGCATAAGCATTTTATTCAAATTAAATAAATATATTTATAAAATTATTGAGGCAGCATTCTTATATTTTTATTAATGATAAATTAGGCTACAATTATCGATTATTGGTCACACCCAGGCAGCGCCTTTTGTTTGTCAATTGCTAAATTTATTATCTTTGTTGTTGCTGTTTGTACAGCTAATGGATTTATTGGGTAAACAGCTGTCGCATGTTGGGCATTTGTCAAAAAAAAAACCACAATACAGGTTTCAGTTTCAGGCAAAGAAAAGAGTTCCGTCCCCCCCTTGCCCCTCACAGCCGCTTCACTATCTATTTGTTGATGCTGGTCTCGCCGATCGATCGGCTTGGGTTTGCCTAGTTTTGGCATAGACTTTTGGCTGCCAGACAACACGTCTCCAGTTAAAGCCAGAAACACTTAATACGATATGCGTTGGGCATTTCTAGCAATTAAATTTAAATAGAATTTGTTATAGATCTAACATCCGTGTATTTACAGAACACAGTTTGTAGTTTAAATATTCAAATTTAAGTAAATATGCATCTTTGCTTTGTGTGTAAACACGAGAGATCTGAGCTAACTCTTAACAACTTCCTCCTTGCCCTCGAGCCCCCATTTGCCACTTGGGGTCACGCATATTGCGTTCGCCATAAGCATTCGATTTAAGCATAAATAATAACCGTATCGATGTGAGAGACTTTGGACAAGGTCAGAAGAGCGAAGCGAAATGCCTGCTCGCCTCTTTCGCCGGCACACGCTGCGTATGCGCAATGCGGCTAAAGCGGCTTAATTAACTGCAGCGGCGACAGCAACGGAGGCGGCAGAGACTGCGGCAAGGGAGTACGAAAAATTAAGTGCAAATTGGCAATTAAGTGAGTAATTTATGAAGCGAAATTTCACCAGCTGGGGATGATCTCTCGGCAGGGAGACCGGTTACAAATTGAGACCTGGCTCGCATCCCTATGCTTATTTTTGTATTAACTCATAAATTTGGGGTTCGTTAAGAATGTCGAAATAATAAATGCGGCTGCCACATTAAGACCCCCAAGCAGCAGCACCGCCACCATCGCCGAATGAACAATGAACAATCGATTAAATACAAAATAAGAAGAAAAAGAATCAAGCAAAAATGCAGCAGCCAAGCAGCGCGCAGAACAAAGACCAAAAGTGCCGACAAAATGTTGGCAACTCTGGGACATCGGGGGGACAGATGCCGCGATAAACGTTAAAGCCACTAAAAACAATCACAACAACCACAGCAAGTGGAAAAGCAAAAATAAAAAAAGAGGCAGCGAACATGGAAATTTATTAAAAATCTGGCGGCAATGATATGCAAATAATAAAAACCAAGCTGCAGAGAGTGAAGGAAGACAAAGGGCAAACAGAGACATTGCAATTTGTAGCTGAGTCTCCATTAACATAAATTAAGGAGATCCAATTCCCTTCCGCAGCCAGCTGAAACACACACAGTTTTGTTCAGAATTTATTGAGAGTGCTAACAAAACAATTTATACCCTTATAATGGCCTTATTAGCCATTATTAGTACCGCTTATCGCAGGTCACTGCAACTCTCGTATATGCCAGCACACACACACACTCACAGGTAGCTATATTTCTGGCGGGACCCCTCTCAAATTTCAGCTACGGTGTTCGCTTTTTGCCTTGGATCTTGGCTGGGTTCCCCTTCTTGGCTGTTGACAAAAATAAAAATGAAAAATTATCGCAATAAATTAAATTTGGTATCGCAAGACATTAATTCTCGGCTGAGCAGCCACAACAGCCACAAATCGAAAGGAATGCCGATCCCTGGCTTGGCCGTTGAAAGTGAAGCTTGGTGGCAGAAACAAAAGACTTGAACAGCGAACTTGCCAGCGCTGGGAGAGTGATTTTGGGAGTTTTGCATTTGGGAATTCCCAAGAGATTTGAGCTCGTCTGGATTTATGAAGAAATTTTGTTGAATGCTGGAAAACAAGAATTAATCGATCAATTAATTTCCATCACTCGGAATTAACGTAGAAATTTTGTAGAATATTTAAATTGTATTTAAGTGAGGGTTCAACTGGAACTTTCTGATGCATTTATTATTAATTCAGTTACTTAACATTTCCTAGATCATAGTTGGTCAGCAAGTATATCCATTTCAAAGCCTTTGATTCTTAACAATTATATTCAAATTAACGCTGCCAGCCTACACGCTATCCTCTTTCAGAGATCCCTTTGCTCCTTGGATCCTAGCTGCTAATTAGCAAATGATTTACTACGCAGTACGCCAATACAAATACACACACACACGGATGGCATATGGGGAACCACCCAAAAAGCTGGAGAAGAAGACACAAAGTCAAACCGCAGGAGACAGGCTGGCCGCCAGGGAACCATTAAAGGCAGAAACAAAATCAAGGGCTGTGGCAAACCAACAATTTTCAGACATAAAACAATTTCTGTTCGCCACACAGGCCGAGCGACTGAGAGAGAGGCTGGGGCTCTGGCCTCGACTCGATCATCATTGCGGAGATAATGATGATCTGCGTGTGTGGTGTGATCGGTGGTCAGTTGCTGCTTCACCTCCTCCCTCTCCGCACCGAAAATTATTAATTATAGTCACGAAAGGAAATAAAGATTTCATTTCAACAGAATGTAAAACAAAAGCAGTAAAAAAAACAAACAAAAAATAAACAGAAACCGAAACGAAACCGAAAGAGCGGGGCCCGCACAGACATTTCTCACAGTGCAGCTGCCAGCCGCATTGGGAGAGCCCCCTAAAAGGATTATAAAAAAGTTGTCGAAACAAGCCATTGGCAACAACAGCCAGGCAGCCTCAACATTATTAAGAAATTAAGTAATTTCTTTTTTATTTATGCTCCACGGGTTTTACTTTAGATTATCTGGCCTCGGGCCCAAAGCTGGCCGCATAAAAGGGTAGCTCTACCCACTCCACTCCACTCTGCAGCTGCTGCTGGCCGTTCCGATCCCGATCGGGATTCGGATCGGATCCCCATCTACCTAATATCCCCCAGATCCAGTCCCAGTCCCAGTCCGTATCTCTGTCCGTCTGTGAAATTTATTAACGATTTTTTATATGATTTTTGTTTTTATTTTATATCTCTGTTTCGACTGCGGCTCGGAGCTGGGCATAGGATGTAGTCGAGGTGTCCGCATAGACACTTTGGGTGTTGGCCAAGTTTTCGTTTTTTGGGAAGCCTCCGCTTCTGACCGAATAATACCCGATCGGCGGGTTAAGTGGGGCTAATTTGTTTGGCTGCTAAAAAATGTTTGAGCCGCGCTAATCAGCCGCATAAATTTCGGGCTGAGACTCTTCGTGTGAGTCGGTTTCGGAACGGGCTGATTAGTAATTTGCGGTCGGGATATGACTGCGACCACACAGGGTATCCGAAAAATAGCAACAAATTAATTGAGTGGGTGCTGAAAAGGAAGTTGGTAATCGGTTTGACCGCAAAATTTGGCAATAAAATGAATGGCTTCATTTTAGGAACAAAAGAAGATATCTAACAGCGTTTTTTTAAAATATAAATGGCTTTTAAAGTTGAAAAATAATGTACTAATTTATTTTGGCTTTTTAAACTGAATAAAATGTATCTAGAGATGCTTTATTATTTATTTAAGATCTCTGGGTCTTTAGGTTAATGGAGATATAAATATACTATATTCAAGGACTTACTTATGATATTGTTCAAAGCCACCAAGAAAATAATTGTAAGCAGGCAAAAAGTTATGTCCAAACTGCTAGCTTTTAACAATATATTTTATTGCCAATTAACATTTTAAAAAAAGTAGTTAACTTATTTGGCAATTGATTTCTAAAATAAGCTGCCTGTATTTTATCCACAAGCCAAGAAATTCCCATCGTTTAAAGTTCAACAGCGAAAACACTCCCATAAAGCACAGCCTCCAAAATTCTGACAACCATTACAAATCATTAAAATAATGTTGAATGTTCGCTGCTCATTCGCTCGTATAACACATTTATGGCATTTCTGCCTGTCATAAGGCCAGCAAACAGACATTTTTATTTGTTGTTTGCTGTGCACGCAAAACGCATTGAATATTGAACATGATAAATGGTAATGATGAACGATCATCATGATCGGCCCGCTGTGAGAGCTTCATCTTCATCTTCATCCTGTGAGCTGCTGTTGGTTTTTCTAATTTGTAAGCCGAAAGATCAGCGATCGACACACGCTTGGCTACTTTTTGGCGCTCCACGGGGTGCAAAAAAAAAAGTTATTGCTAAATACAGCCAAAGGCTTTGATGCCGCCAACGTTGATGGCCAATGAATAGTGGACATTGTTTTGTGTTTAAGGCAAAAAGTACTAAATGGGAGGGCTAAACTAGTGGAATTAGAAGGAAAAACATCTGTGAAAGTATGCTAAAAATTGAACAAGCTGGGTTATATATTTTTCTGGGTTTGCTAACCAGACAAAATTATTTTGATAAATAATAAATAATAAATATTGTATTGCTAAATATTGGTTTAAATATTTCATTCGAATATTTGATCATCTTACAGTTTGTATATTCTTTAAACAAACATTAATCTCCCAAAAAATATGTTTAAATGGTCTACTTTTGTTTAAGAATTTGACTTATTTTTCCCCTGTATAACTTACCACGTAATAAGTTAAATTTCCTATAATTTTCTTTCAAAAATATAATCAATTTGTTATCTATCTACCCTCGTATATATTTTCTATTCCCACCCCATCAATTATAAAATTTATTAAATTGTAAATGCCGCTGAAATATGAGCCCGAGACGCACCTCTATCTGTGGCTTGCCAGGGTGCCCAGATTCAACTCCCAGGTCCAACGGCATCCCCATCCACATCAGTCAAACATCATTTAACTGGAGGCTAATCCGCAATCAGCGCGATTTCTAATTTGCACCACAAGGTGTGCCTCGCCACTCCACTTGAATCCACTCAATTCCACACGAGCGCAAACACCAGCCGGGGCTAAATACTAATAAATTTTTAATGAAATTTTTCATATATTTTTATTTCGCCCGAGAGTCTCGGCCAGTTACAGTCACAGACAGCGTGTCGCTCCCAACCCTTGAGCATCGACCGAGCCGAGCCGAGCTGAGCTGAGCTGAGCAATTGATGGGGCTGCCTTACCTGTGCTCCATTGAATTGAAAATAATTAATAACAATAATTTGCTGCACGATAAGAATTCCATTAAAGACGCAAAATGTATTGAGCAGTTGTTCGTCGTTGATCGTTGATTGTTTGGCGGGGCTGGAGGGGGGCGTGGCAATCGGGCCCCTACAAAACAAAAAAAAAAAAAAAAAAAATAACACAAAATTATGAGAAACAACAAAGGAGGGGAAACCTCGAGTTACCTTTATTTCGTTTTTGAAGCACTTTTCGGGGCTGATTGTCGATGATTTTCTTCGCTTTTTTCCCCATGTTTCTTTGTGTGCATATATCTAGATTAAGCCCTCGGGGCAGCAACACATAAAATCAAAAGCCGAAAATCAACAACCAGAAACAACGGGTCCGCCGTTGATTATTGAAATCATTGTGTGTGTGCTGATGTTGAATCTCTTACTTTTCGGTCGGCTCGCAGCTAGACATTTTGGCATTTCATGACACCCCGTTCAGTCGCTGTTTTCAGTATTCAGTTTTCAGTTTCCAGATCCCGTCTCCCAGATCTCAGCCGATCCACATCCACTCGAGATGGAGCCCAGTTTGTGAGACTGTGGAGTGTGGAGCTTTTGTCATGGCAGACTTCTTGGCAACGCCAAATGCTTTGTGATTCGTTATGCCCGCAGGGCGGTAGCTTATAGGTTCGAGGGTGGCTTCTAAAATATGAAAAATTAAATAATTAAATTTTACAACAAACACAAGATTAATTGTAGTCAACCATAGGATTTATATGTCTTAAGTTTTATTGTTTATTTTCATTAGAGGACATCTTAGCCACTAAAACTCAATCTCCTCTCGCGCATAGACGGCATATGTTCGTGTGGCACAACCTCATCATCATTTTGAATCGCTCGGTGCGGGTGTTGGGTGTTCCTTACCTCCCTCTCTCTTGTTGGGGAACTTGACCTGCCCATATATACCCCATCCCCAGGCCGCCTTCATCGCCATTCCACAATCGCAGGGCAGTCAGTCAGCCCCCTTTCCCAGCTGGCTGAAGACCAAGTCCAAGTCCAAATACAAGTTGCATCGGTCTGCATCGGGGTGGTCCAATTGTACTTGGACTTGAACGATTGGCTGGCTCACGAATTGCATTAAAATTGCAATTTCAGCAGCGCGCAAAGTTCATGTCAGACATTATGTTTGCTCCGTCGAGGGAATTGTGGGTGGATGGAGAACAGAGGCCCAGTCCGAGACCGAGTTCGGGGCCACACTGGCTGGCTGGATTCAGGGGAACGGCCATTTTCCCTCAATATGTTATGTTTGTTTGTTTGTTTGTTTGTTTAGCTGAACTGAGCTGAGCTGAGTTCCTGTTCGGACAAAAGCCACGACGATTTCAACGCTTCGTCGTGTTCTTTGTGCGCCTGTCTGAGCCAGAGTCTGCTACAAGAGTTCTTGAGCTTGGACTTGGCTTGGACTTGGACTTGGGGCCGAAAGTAATTTATTTCTTTATTGTTTTACGAATTTACAATGCAACTGTGGGGAAACAAGGCAGGGAGAGCCAGCGACAGAGACAGAGACAGAGTCAGAGGCAGGCAACCAGAGCCATAACAATCACGCCGCAGTTGTTGTTGCGTGTTGCATTTGGGGTGACCACCTTGGCGGCCAGATGCGATGCTCTTGCTCTGACTCTTCCTCTGACTCTGACTCTGACTCCAACTTGGACTCTTGCCTCTGGCAACGACATTCGAGGCTGCTGCGCCGCACTCATCAGTGTCAATGCCGGCAACGAACGATGGTCCAGGCACCGCTCCATGGTACCAATGGATTCATGGTGGATGGGATCCATGGATCTTGGCGTGTCCTCCTTGGTGTGTGGTACGCATGCGCCCGGCAGCGCCCCGAGGAATGCGTTGCACGAAATGCAAAATGTCAGCGGCGGCGGCGGCCCAATCGCAGCTCTGCTCGCCACTCACTCGCCGAAACATTCCTGGGGACCAACTGGAATTTCCTTTGTTTTCTGTGAGAAATTTCAAGCCAACACATAAATTGTCGTAGGCGCAAGCGGCCAAAAGGCTTCTGCCTGCCACACAGCTACCACAGTTTCCCTGGGAGTCTCATCTGGGAGGCGAGTTTCAAGTACACTAATCAAAAGGTAAATGCATTCAAGGCTAAAACTAAAATCTTACAATTTAGATATACCTTTTTAATTTCTTAAATAATATTTCAAGGTTCTTAAACTCTCAAACAAAATCTGCATAATATTTGTAACTGAAAACCACAAAGCTAGTCAATAAATATAAAGTTTGAACTGTTTAAATAGGCCAAAAATTATTATTTAATTTGTAATTATAATATTTTATTTATTATTATTTAATTATTCGTTTTCCCTTAACAAAACCCTATTCCTGTTGCCCAGTGTAGCTTTAAAGAGTCAAGCAATTGTTGCTGGTTGGCTTGTTGTTGTCGGCTTTGGGAGCTGATCATCAGCGCTGGCATTTAGACAATTAAAATACTTCAAGTGCTTGTCTTTCGCTCAACGTCACATTTTGTTTATTTATGTGCATTAATTCGCCGGGTAGCTTATAAATTTTCGCATTCCTCCCCCGCTGCAGCCACCCCGCCGCCAAAGGATAACAATGAGCAGCGTCTCAGATCCGTTCGCTGAGTGTTTCGGGATCAAGTTCGTTCTCCAAGTCTTTCGATTGCTTCGGAATTGCAACGCGCCTATTTGACGATTGGCTATTTTTAGCCCGCACTTACACAATTCATTTACATATTAAATACGAAATTCAGACATTCGATTGCTTATTCAACTCAATCAAAATTCCGAGGAAAAATTCCTCAGTCGTATCATTTACAACCTGCGCCTGGGCAGCGTGCTTGATTCCGAGTCCGATCGGATCATTCAGTAAATTGGCACTGTCAGTCGCCCGCCTCCACCGCCTCCCCCGCCATTGCCACCCCCCACATGACAACATTTTAACTAACTGCCTGACAAATACAAAACAGTATAATTTTTCAATTAGCAAATGATAAATCAAACTAACACTCAACGGCCACTGGGACGCGGGGAGCTGGTGTCAAATTGAAAATTCAAATGCAGTCTTTAGTTTATTAATTGCTTTAACCGATGGACTGGATGGGGGTAGCTGGAAAATTGCCCAGGCTGATGCGATTCATAATTACGCATATAAGCAGCTATTTTGTTTATTTAATGCAATTAGTGACGGAGAACTCGAAGGGAGAACTTGAAATGGCCTGACTATGGGATTACAGGGCAATTGATTTGAAGTATGAGGATGGTGATACAATAAATAATTAATAAGTATTTGCAAATATTAAAGATATTTTTAGAAACTTTGAATTTCCTAGTAGATCTTAGTAGATCCAACTGAAATTTGTTAAGACATATTTGTCTAATAAATAATAAATAAATAATAAACCCAATTAAAATAAATTGCAACTCATTTACTGTGCATTGCTTTCAACCTTGTTTGCATTGATTACCATTCCAGCCATAAAATATACAAATTAATTATGAAAACAAAAAACAGCAATGTATTTGCACAAGTCTGTCGTTACTGCTTTATTGTAATGGCCACCGTTTTATGGGACATTTTGCAAAATAAAAGGGAAAATTAAATTTTAATTTATGCATAACTGTAAAGATAACTTTCAACTGGATTCTAGCGTTTCAATCAGGAAGTTTAGTTGGTATTTAATGCTGCAGTTCGGTTGAGACATTAGGGCTTGTTGAACAAGCCCATAAATGTCACAGCGAGTGCCGCGAGTTATCAAGTCGCTTAACAAACAAATTTCCAACTGCCCGAACAGAGTAGAAGACAAACTCCAGCTGAGTTCACACGGCTCGAACATGCTGCAATGAATTCACATTCAATTAACTTCTCGCCTCATTTGAATAGCAGGGCACACGTTCGGAAATGCTAATTGGATATTAAATACGAATATATTCGATTCGCAGGCAGTCATTGCCATTTCCAGATTTCTGCTGATTAATTGTTTTGTTTTTGTTTTGATTACATTCAAATATGCCACCAGGGCAGCCGCACTTTCCTCGCATTACCCGATCCTTCTAGCGCGCTAGACTTGGCCAGCAGACAGCTCCTAACGAATGACTTAGGCAACGAACTTGCTTCAGCAGCAGAGTTGCAGTTGCCTTCATTAGTTGACTGGGGCTTATATGCTAATGGCGCATGTGGGGTCCACTTCCACCCATCGTGTCCTGCTGTCAGACCGGCCACTAAACTGGCATTTATGCGCAGCACCTGTTGGGTGCCACCGCCTGTTAGACATTAATCCGTGGCATTTAGTTACGCTTTAATAGGATTTCTTGCTCCCGGGGGAAAGCTGGAAAGTATTCTTGGTCGCCTGTTTCCTTTTTTTTATATATATATATTTATTCTTTATTTTTTTTTTTGCGGCAACCGAAGCTGCAGACAAAGCGACGCGCAGCTTCCACCGCAACCACAGGCGGCTGGCTGGGCTTTCCATGGCTGTGGCGCCCCATTTTAACACCCGAGTTGTGTGTGTGGTTATTAAAATACCAAGACTTTTGCCTTATTCATGGCATTAACTGTCTTGCAGCAGGGTAGTCAGGCCGAAAGGAGAACTAAAAAGAAGTAGGTGAAGGATGCTTATTACAGTGTTTAATGGCAATAAAAAGCTAAAGAAAACTATGACTGGAAATGGCAAGGAGCCAGATCCTTCTTGTGCTAAAAAAAGTCACGTTTCTTCCTTTCATTTCCTTTATTTATTTTTTTAGTAAACCAATGAACTTATAAGCTTATAGAGTTATTTATAAACTAAGGCTATAATTTTATCCTAAAAAAGATAGTACAGATGGACATGCTATGTCTGGAAATTAAAGTAATTTGTAAAATCATATTCAATTGTTTAAAATTCTTGGCTAATAATGTCAAGATAATTGTTAGTGTATGTTAAGTTCCCATTACGCTCAGGCATCTCTGCTTCTTCCGATCTAATGGAATTTCAGTAATGAGGAAAAAGCTGTTCTCCCAACATGAGTATTAAGTTCTTCGACGGCATGCCATCGACATGATCGGCGGCATGCAAATGGGCACCGGCGGATGCCTGTGGCTTGTGGAATATCTAACGAGTGTTGAACTAATTAAGGTCGAGCACACCAGACCCACATATATAAGGCTTCGCGGCAAAGAGAGCCATCCATACATCATGCACTCTTGCCCGGATCGGAGCCATTAAGAAATTACACGAATTTCGAACTTGAGGCCAGGCAAAAGTGCAACTGTTATATGGCCAAGAGATCGGGTTCGAGATCGAGATCGAGATCGCTGAAACGCCTGAACACTCAACTTGAAAGTGGAAGTAGCACGGGGGGAAGGGGGAACACTGATCTGGGATCGGGGAGGATGACGGCTGAGACAATGCCGGATGATGATCTGCCAAGATCCAGATGCAGATCCAGATCTACCCAAGGAGCCAGTGAGCAATTCATTCATATTTGTATTTACTTAACTTGCCGATGAGGAGGATGATGATGGTTCCCGAGGAGGAGATGCGACGATGATGACTTGCACCTTAACGAGACCTGAATCTGTGGCTGTTTTCTGCCTTTCTGCCTTTATATTTCCCCCGATACGACGATATGGCGATATGAAAGACGCAGTCTTTCTGCGAGTGAGTATTTTATGGGACGCCCGTTGGCCGTGTAAATGGAGTTTCGACAGCCTAATTGGAGATCAACGCAGTATAATTGTCTGGCCAGGCCGAGCTGCCGCTGCTCCGGCTTCTGATGATGAAGTCGTGGCCCGAGAACAGGTGAATGAATTTGTGACAGCCGCACAAAGGCAAATGATGTATTGATAGCATCTGTTTCGGGAGGAGGAGCCGGAGCCGGAGCAGGAGCTGAAGCAGAAGCAGGAGCTGGAGAGAAACGGCAGCCAAAGCGGCAGGACGTCTGCAGCAATTCGATTCAGGGGCTGTGTGAGTCAAAAAGTCTGGACTTTTATGCCGATGCCAAGCCAGAGGCCTTTGTTGCCTTTTTGGCTGCTAGTTGTTATTATTCCGGCTCTTCTGGCTTTGTTGCCTCCTCTTTTGTGATAGGACAAATGCAAATTGAGGGCTGTAATTTCTGTTACAATTTTTTTTTCTCTTTTATGATCTGCTTCAGATTTATCAAAGGGCTCTTTATAGGTCTTCTTAACTCCTTTTAACTCGTATTTCTTGCCTGTTGAGTGTGTCTCTTGGGGGTATAACATGTGATGTATGGCTTGGTTTTGTTTCTCGAGGTTGAGATACAAAGTAACCTGTCACTCAATATATAATTTTAATTGGCGTTCTTTTTATGTAAAAATGAATAAATATATTTTAATATTCCTTGCATTCCTTGCATTGCCAAATCCTCCTAGCGCTAAACGTGGCCAGCGAACTTGTCTGCTCATAACGAGTGACTTTGGCAACGAACTTGCCAATGCGGCAGTGCCAGTGGGAAGCTTACATATATTTATTGCCATTATTCCTTAAAGATTTAATTATATTTAAGATAGTTTACAAACTGTATTTCTTTCCATTAAATATAATAACTATAAAATTAAATACCTAATATCCTTATATTTAATTTTTAGTCCTTCTCATTCTTTCTTATATTTAATCTTAGAGAACAAAATATTGTAACATATAGATTATTTGCCAAGAAAAATTCCTGAAAAATAAATAAGTCACACAGATCCCAAACATAACTAC
Organism: Drosophila mayri; assembly: GCA_008042485.1. Classification (NCBI taxonomy): domain Eukaryota; kingdom Metazoa; phylum Arthropoda; class Insecta; order Diptera; family Drosophilidae; genus Drosophila; species Drosophila mayri. The sequence goes on from VNJN01008371.1 coordinate 149,285, forward strand.
ATTTTGTTTAATTGATTTCTTTAAATTTGTCTATAGGTTTAATTAAATAAAAAAGTATATATATTATAGAGTAGCATGTATTAATATTTAAATATTTTAACCAGATCCAGACCAACCCAGGTGCCATAATAATAATTTTATATTAAAAGGAGATTGATTTTGTTGACAAATAATATTTATTTATTGCTTTCAAATATAATTACTTGAAAATTAAATTACTAATAAAGCATACAAATGTGTTCCTCATATTTAATCTTTTAATCTCTCTTTCTCTCTATTATTTTTAAATTTAATTTCCCCCATTTCTTTAATATATTTAAAAAAAATGACAAAAAAAATCCTTGATCCTTCGAGCCGGATTTGAACCAGCGACCTATGGATGTCTACTTTATGAATTCTCCAGCTACAGTCCACCGCTCTACCAACTGAGCTATCGAAGGTCTATATATGGCTCGGCGCGAAACGAGTTCATAAACAAATCGAATGAAAGACAACTTATCAGCAAAAACCAAATTTAAGTGGCTGCAGTGCCTCGCTTTGCGGTGAAGGGGGCCCCGGTGGGGGGTGGGGGAAATGAGCTTGGCTTTATGCAGAGCCAGCAGCAATGAATATCGAATGTGAGTGGCGATTGTTTTGGATTTCTCGTTTCGGGGAGATGAAACGACCGCTCGCCGGGTGTAAACAAAGACAGTGCGTATCGGGGGCGACAATTAACGTGGCCACCTAGTAAACGCCGGCCATGAGTCATCTCCCCCGGGATGCTATATTTGTGATACGCAACAAACATCTACGCAGCATCGCCTGTGGCCTGCCTCAGGCCAAATGAAGTGAATCATGCCGCAGGCGCGCAGAAGACACGATCCGTCTTATCAGTCGGTCCAGAGGGTTCAGACCAGAGAACTCTCCTGGAGGCCTAGGAGCCGCACCGGGCCATGTCACGAAGGCCACAGCAGCCGCTGGGACAAAGTGTGTTCCCGATAAGCCAAAGGGGCAATTTTTGACGGCCCAAAAGGCAACGGCCAAGGCGAAGGGGAATACTTAACAAACCAATTAGGATGCCAAAAATGCGGCAAGTCATAAAAATCGAAGGAAACGAAAAACGGCCAGCGGACCAATATCAGTTGATCTATATGTGTATATATAATTTAGAGATGGCTGCGTGAAAAATATAAAGGAAAGGGAAATAATTTAAAACGATTTATTTCACAAGTCTGTCCTTATTAATCAATATAAAAAGTGATATAAATAAAAGCAAATTTATTATACAACACAAACACTATTTTAATGAGGTTTCTTCTACATAAATTGGCAACGAACTGTGTTAAAGGTAGCTGCTAGTCTTCTAATATCTCTCAGATACTTCCTAAGGAGGAAGGCCTATAACTAATAGCCTTTGCCATATATCGAAGTCCTTATCCCAACCTTATCCCAAGTGAGGACTCTCATCCCTAATGCTGTTCACTTACCGTGGTCAGAAAAGGTTAGCCAAGAAGTGCAGCGAAAAAACTGACAGCTTACGGATAATTACCGACAAAACACACACTGGCACACACAGATACAGCCGCAGCCGCCGGAGGAGATGAGGGACAGGTGAGAGGTGAGAGCTGCGAGCTGAGGGCAGGTGAGAAGGGGAGAAGATGGCTAAGCGCCATGAGCGGCGATTTGTGTGTGATCCATTGACCAAGGCCTAAGAGTTAGGGCCGAGTGTGTATGTGTGTGTGTGTGCGGATCGATTGCTCAGAACGTCTTGTTAGATAAGGAAAAATGATTCCCGCGGCGAGGGTTCCGTGGGCTATTGGTAATTTGCCCAGGTATCTTACAACAAATGTTCATAATTTTTAAGAATGACTCGAAATTGGAATTTCGGAATAGGCTCTCGGCTTAGTTTCTCCCTTTTTTGAATTTTCCAGCCAGTTTTGCTTATCAGCCGTCTTCGATCAGTTTGCTTCGGTCGGTGAAGCCCCTTGATCTGGGTATCAATTTCCCGCTATGATTGAATGAATTTTCCCAACAGCCGCCCCCTGCCTGGATATGTGGGCGTTGTCCTATCTCCTGGATAGATCTAAAAAAAAATTGCCAAGTTCCTAGGAAACCAATCGAGAGAGTATTCCTTGCTAAAAAACAGGACCCCCGAGCGGACTCTATCTCGTCTGGCTTTGTGTGTGGCAAGTCAATGGCTCTTAGTTTTCTCCCTGCCTCCTGATGAGTCATTTAATTGAGCCGAAAAAAAACGTACTGTGTCCGGTCTTGAGGCATGGAATGGGTAAATTAATTTACTCTCCCGATAAACCCAGCCGAAATCCACGTATGACTCATCCAGCCTCGTCTTGTTGCGAGCTCACATGAAAGGGTATTGCAGCTTGAGATTGATTTTCATTTCATTCGGTTTTGTAATAGCTTCCTATCGGCGGGGGTCTATAAATAGAGAAAGGTCGAATCTAGGTTTTCAACTGCGGCAGACTCTAGGGCAATCCCCAATCTGTATCAAAAGAGCAATCTATAGTGCGGTTTAGCTAGGGATTGAAGTATATATTTATTATTTACAAACTAAATAGTTGTTTGTGCTGGATTAATATATAAATAAATAAAATTGTATGTATTTCAAGTAGTTTCAATATCAAAATGAGTTATAAATTGTTTAAAATAAAAGAAAAATAATATATAAGAGTAATATTCATAGATTCCTTTCTATAATAAACAATATTTGTGACTTCCGTTGTTAATAGAAATCTATAAAACATTTATTAAATTAACTCAAAACTACACGTCAGCAAATGCATCATTTAAATTCCTGAAATCATTTAAGGTTGTGGCATAATTCCATTAACTTGACATTGATTTAAAGAATCAATGGAATGCTTCTAAATTTTTATTGTTGTTGTTGGACATACTACAGTATATATAATTTAAATTTATTACCCAACCTTATCAGCATCAAAGTTCATTCAGCTGTTTGAATAGTTTTTTCCAGATTCCCGTCATCTCATTTGCCAGCAATTTGTTAAGCTCAGCTGGACAGTTCCTAGGAAAGTTGATATGCAGGCCTGATTGGTTATCAAACGCTTAGATCTGACTTATTTAGTGTCACTTGCATCAAATCCCGCAACAAATTACCCGTTGTGCCGCTGCTTAATAGCTGGTTTTCTGATTTATTTACATTCAATAAATGCTTTAGATTTTTTCTTATGCTTTAATCTAAATACGAGTACTTGGTATAAAGCACTTTTGCACACGCTTCTTATCTTTGAGCAACGCGCAACACGTATTGGCGGTGCCAAAACTGTGGCAGCGTTTTGTTTTTGTTGCATTTAATGCTGCGATAAGCGCATTGTTTTGCTTTCGCGCGATTTAGTTATTTTGCGGAGAACTTATTGAGTCAAAATTGATAAGCGAGCAAAATTCGGAATCAACACCTGAGCAGACAGCGCCTTCGATAGCTCAGTTGGTAGAGCGGTGGACTGTAGAGGTATTCGAAATGCATCATTCCAATGGAATTGGGGCTCTAAAAGCAGGCATCCATAGGTCGCTGGTTCAAATCCGGCTCGAAGGATTTTTTTACATTTTTTATTTATATTTTTTATTTCCAAATGAAGTCAAGGGACCTGCAGCAGTGCTTATATTCCTTACAAATCACAGAAATGATCCTTGAACATTTTGTAGCTTATTTCCTGTACCAACTTACCTTTTTCCATTCATTTAAATAATAAATAATAAACAAAAAGTGAATAATTTTTTAATAAATTGTTTTTCTTTTATATTTTCCATCTTTGGCTCCAAATTTGGAATCAACACCTGAGCAGACAGCGCCTTCGATAGCTCAGTTGGTAGAGCGGTGGACTGTAGAGGTATTCGAAATGCATCACTCCAATGGAATTGGGGCTCTAAAAGCAGGCATCCATAGGTCGCTGGTTCAAATCCGGCTCGAAGGATTTTTTTACATTTTTTATTTATATTTTTTATTTTCAAATGAAGTCAAGATACCTGCAGCAGTGCTTATATTCCTTACAGATCACAGAAATGATCCTTGAATATTTTTTAGCTTATTTCCTGAACCAACTTACCTTTTTCCTTTCATTTAAATAATAAATAATCAACAAAAAGTGAATATTTTTTTAATAAATTGTTTTTCTTTTATATTTTCCATCTTTCTTTTTCCTCAACGCTCTCGCATCATCTTCATCATCATCATCTTCATCAAAAATATGCTTTGTTTTAAATAAATAAAATAATAAAATTTATATGAAAAGTTACATATACAAATCGTGCTCTGCAACATCAGGCACGAACCGATATTTCTCATTTTCCTCAACTTTTCTTTTTTTTTTATGGGGTTTTCTCATCAGTTTTCTTCTTTCGTCACTATTAATTTATCCAACATGCTGAGCTTAATGGTTACGGCTTACGTGGCTAGATTAATTAACGTTTACGGATTTATTCGAGCTTAGCTTAGAACGCATAACGATGTAAATAGTTATTCATATATTTTTTATAGCATACGTTTTTTAGTGCAGAAAGATGTGTTCCTTCTATTTGTTTATACAATTACAGTTACGTTTAGTTGAATTCGGAACGATTTTTAAATACCATTTCGTTTTGTGTGCTTATGGATGAGTGTATGTGTGTGTAAGAGTGTGTGTGTGAGTTTATTTAGTACATATACAAGATAGTTCCTAGATAATTGCAAGTCATTATTCATTCATCGATTATACTCGTTAACTAACTAATTTACAATGGATTGCTTTATAAAATTATTAACAAAAAAACGTCTAGTCGAAGAGTTCTCCTTTCTATATATTCATACGTACGGCAGAGCTGCCCACTCAGAGTCCTTCCGGGACACACAAAGCTTACCAAAGTGCCAGCTATCCTTCAGGAGCCTGTGCAAGCAGCTCTGACTTACGTAAATACCAAAGTATTCGCGTAGATATAGTAGTTTAATATATTAGCATTTCTATACAATTTTTTCAATTGGTCTCCTCTCTCTCTCTCGCTTCCGAAATCTTCGCTTCTTCTCCAGCAGCTCACGGGAGGGGACACGAGGGTGTCCGGTTGGAGGAGGACATGGCATGGCGGCTATTTACAGTGGACTCTGCGCTCACTCTGCTCCAGGGGATTCCCCAGCCTGGCTGGGGAAAGTGGACAGAGGCTCCCAAGTTTGACGGAGGAGGGTGGGAGGTTGTGGTGGTGGTGGTGGTTTTGTGGGCGTGGGCGTGGGCGCGGTTTGTGGGCGTGGCTGCAGCCGGATACATACGATTAAAGTCTAACGATTTACACTTAAAATTCAAATATTCAGTCCATTTTGTTTGCGTTGTGTTTAAAGCATTGACGGCTTGGAACCAAACAGCATTTGATGCTCTCTCGCTCGCTTCTCGATCTGCGATCTCCGATCTCCATCTGCTATCCGGGCTATAGAATCTCGAATCTATCGACAGCCACAGCCCACCACGGTCATCTCCTGGTAGTTCTTCAGCACCACCGTACTTTGGTCATTGAGATAGAGCATGGCCACGCTGTCCAGTTGCGTGGGCACGCAGCAGGCCTTCGGCACCTTGCCGGGATTCAGATTGTTGACCAGCGTCTGGACCACGGCATGGTTCGTGGAGTTCAAGTGATCGGCCAGCGGGAACGGGCACTTGCCGTGGCAGTAGAACGCATCGTAGCCCAATGGCGCCACAATCCAATCATCCCAGCCCACATCCGTGAAGTCCACATACAGCGCGTGCCGCTTGCATTGGTCGTCTTGGTTCTTGCGCGTTCTCCGCTGGTGTCTCCTATTCCTTCCGCCGCCGCCGCCCTTGCCAGAGCCACCACCTCGCTCGGACACATCCCGTATGGAGCGCGATTTGTGCCGCCCATCGTCCGTGTAGGTGAACAGGAGCGGCTGCTTGTGCTGCCAGCGTTCGTGCGTCTCGTCCGCACTGCGCCGCAGCCGCACATGATGGTGCGGCGCCGGCTTAAGGGAGCGCATAGTGCGCACCTCCACCAGGAGACCGAAATTGCGCTTCGGCTCCGCCAGCCACCGGTCCACGGCCGGCTGGACATCTAGGCTCACCGTGTCCGTGCTGTTCAGCCGGACCGTCTTGGTGTCCAGCAGCAGGTAGCCCGGCTCCCGCTGGCCCCGGAGCCCCACCTGCGTGATGTCGTAGACGAGCACCTGATAGCGCGTCCTATTCACCGCCGCCGCCGACGACACCGTCCTGGCCACCACCTGCGGGCTGAGGGCATCGCGGGTTAGCTGCAGCTCCGCCGCCTTCAGTTTCTCCTCGGCGGGAATGCTCTTCACGTCGAAGTGCAGGCGAAACCGATGGTGGTGAGGAAACCGATCGTCGATTTTACTATCTGCAAGGAGAAATAAATAAATGCAAAGTTGGGACATGAGTTTTGGTTTAAGAATCTTTAAATTAATTAATTTATAATCTTAATTATAATAATAAACCGTAAATTAGTAACCTAGCATCGCCTAAATATATTTTTTAATCTCTCCACCTGAGAACCTAAAAAACGAATTGAGTTTTTTGTGTGGACAATTCCTCCAGATGTCCGTTTTATGGCTCCGCGATTGGGATCCGGCAAATTAAGCCGGACTATCCGACAGATCAAGTGCATGAGCCTCGCTCGATCGGTGGGGTTATGGGATGAGCAGATGAGCAGGGCGTTGTCTACCTGACAGCGGTAAGTAAGTACCTCCTGCTTAAGTACACTCGAGCGTGCAATACAATCCGGGACAAAGAAGGTCGAAATCGCACGTTCCAGTTGTCCAGCCAGCCGCCTTTTTACGACTGGCGCCTGCGCTAAAGACCTGGCCCACCCCGGCCTACCTTTTCGGATCTGATCTGTCTATATCTGGTCTGTGCCCAGGCCATCCCATATCCTATCCGGCAAGGTGCAAACTCTGCACGCTTGCCGAAAAATCTTAATTTGAATCGCCGCCGCCGCCACCGACGCTCTCAAGTGGCTCACAAAGGGAAGCGACGAGTCGTAAATTCTTTTGGGAAGCAAAAGAGTCCCTATACCAATGCCGATCCCAAAGACCGGCACAGATGCGTCCCGAAATGTGGCGAAAACTCGACTCGACTCGACAAACGCGGCTTAGACACTTGGCTTTAGACACTTGGCCGTGTGTTGGTTCAGCCGATGGCGGCTTCGGTTACCTGCTGTAACTGCTTTATTGTTCGACCCTATAATCCTGCGGAAAATAATGCGAAATACGCTTTAATAATAATTGTTATTTTTACAAATACAATATAAAAGCCATTTAGCGCATGCGCTAAGCGATCCTGGTGTAATTCTCGGGAATATTTTCAAGGTCACTGTCGGGCCAACATTGCCGATGCAGGACAGGCAGAAAGGACGCTCGTGTATGTCCTTTTGCCCACGCATCCTGCCGTCGCCTTCTTCATTTCGGTGTTTCATTTTGGAAAGCCGCGGAATTTCCGCGTGATTTCACAGCGCTTGCGTGAATGATACAGGTAAGGATCGAAGGATCGAAGGATCGCCGGAGCAGGTATGCAAATCGCTTACATGAAACGGAATTTCAGGGAAAATCCAAAGCGCTCTTCATTCGCATTTTGGTAGCGGAAAGTACGCATTGCGATGAGTGGGAATATATATATAGATATATATCTATAAATTTAGGGGGAATGCAGATCTAAGCCTTTTCCGAGCAGGTGGAAATATCAGGTAAGTTACGGGAAAACAAATGTATCCTTTTATTTGTTGGTATCAATTTAATAAAATTCTTTTGAAGGCTAAGGAATTTCTTTCTTAATAAAATACTTTGATTTATTAATTTGAAGAGGCTTTAGTGATGAATAATTTTAATTGCAGAGACTGTACACTATAATAAAATATAAAAATATAAAAAATACCTGAGGAATATTTAGAACTGCCTCATTAAGTTGATTTTAGATTATAAGAGCACTTTTACTAATAGTTTTAATAAAAGTGAAAAGAAATCTCTTCATTTTTGTAATTTACTCAACATATTCATTAAATTGTTTATAAAGTAATAATATCTCTGGTTTATTACCAATAAAAACTATCCATTTAATAGCGAATAATAAACCTAATAGTTGCAATTATATTAAAGCAAATATTATAGCCAACAAACTGGGATTATTGCTCATTTCCTTGGTGAGATTTATGCCTCCTAATAGCTCCTTGTAGATATTAAAATTATTATACTTTTAAAAATTAAACTGTATTAAACTGTATATTTTATTAATTAAAGGCGGCAATTAAAGGCGGTATCAACAAAGGAATGCTAAGACCCCATGCAATTGTAATTTATAAACCAATTTCTTCATTAAAGACTGAGTTCTTAAATCCAAAACTAAAATGCAAACTTCTTGTAAATAAAATGAACTGTAAAAATAATTTCCCTAATTTAACAGCTTTATTCTTTGCTTTAATTACTTGAAAACTATGGGGAAATTGGCGGGACTCACCTTTGTGTGTAAAACTTCGTACTGTATTGGCCGACTTGGTCAGCAGTCCCGGCTTGGGTATGTTGACCGAGCCCAGCTCGTGGCCCATGATCTCGGCGTAGAGCTTCTTCATTGGCTCCGGGATGATGATCTTGGAGCGGTCGATCTTCGGCGGCCGCTTCATGTTGAACAGCGAGAGGAGGCTGTTCTCGATCTCGACTAGAGTGGAGGGATCTGGCTTGAGCTTCTCCTTGCTTAATCCCTTCTTGCTGTAGGTCGATGGCTCCTCCTCGACAATAATAGCCTGCGCGTTGGCCGGCACGCTGATGGAGGCCATCTCCTTGTCCAGGACCAGCTTCGGCTCCAGCTCCTGCTGCTGCTGCTGATGCTGTTGATGCTGCTCCTGCTCCTGCTGCTGCTGCTCCTTTTCCATCGCAAAGATGGACTCGATCCTGGGCTGCTGGGACTCGCTGTGAGAATGCTGCTCCTTCTGCTTGCGCTTCTGTTCCTTGACAGCCATTTTGTTGTTGGATTTATTAACTAATTGTTTAGACTTATTTTTGGAATTTTCTAATTGGTCTGTTCTTGGTTTATGCACTTCGTTGAACTGTCGGTTCGCGTCACTTTTGCTTATGCTTTTGCTTTTGCTAGGTTTGCTGTTATCACTGATATCACTGCCTCTGTGGAAGGGCGGCTCGTTGAAGGGTTGAAGGTTAAATGCTCTCGCCAACGCGGTGCTCTCGATGGGCCGCTGGGGCGCGATGGCTGCGATGAATCTCAGGGATATGTCCTCGGTGCTAGCAACTCGAACGATCGTTTGAAAAGTCGCCAGCACTGCGAGGAGTAGAAGCCATGCGCGCATGGTCGCTTGCAACTCTGAAACGATACAAAGGCAAAGACATGGGTTAATCGGATGCGATGGCGATGGCGATGGCGATGCGGATGCTCCTCGGTTCGGGAAAGGGTTATATGGTTAGTGTTCGGCTTTTGCCTTCGGATCTTTGGATTTCACTCAAAGAACACTCACAATCTAGCTCACTGGCCATGGGCGCAAGCGGGATGACTATAAGTGGCTGGAAGAGAGAATCCAACTCTTTGGCCGGTGTGTGTGTGAAAGTGTGCGTTGGACGACGTGCGCCGCTCGACTGAACGCTGGGCTCTTCCTCTTCGCCAGGTAAGAGGGCAGCAGCGCTGGCAGCGACAGCGACAGCGGCAGAGGCAGCGACAGCGACTGAGGCAGAGGCAGCGACCTGCAGGCGTCGCTTCCTTTATTTTCTTTCTTGGCCCATTTGAGTGAGAGAGAGCCAAAAGTTTTACGGCCCATCGGGGTGAAAGGTGCAACTAAAAAATGGTCGCTCTCTCACCAACACACAGATACTCTTTCGCTCACCTTGGCCAGTGACCACCCCTCTCTGTTGCTCTCACACTCCCCCTGGCAAGTGTTGCAATTGCTGGCGGACATTGCACCTTTTTTGCACTGCAACACGATCTTTTGGGCCATTTCGGCATGCCAAGTGCATCGTTTTATGTCTACGAATAGAAATTCAATCCATTGAAGCCCCCAGTAACCCCCCCCTCCCTGAGTGCCCCCCCATCGCCCAATTCTTCAGTTATTCCTCAGTTATTAGAGTAGCTTCGATCGTCATATTTTCCGCTTTATCGCCGCGCTTTGATTTACAAACAGGCGGCAAATGCACAAAAAAATAAGCCCCCCGCCTTCAACTTACATATCTGGAAAATTTATGAAAATTATTAGAAGTATTCTATATATTTTGGTTATAGGCTATAAATTTCCCAGATTTTATCTCAAGATGAGCCCCGAAAAAAAGAGAGTCCCGGACGAAGAAAAAGGTGCTGCACACACACACACACACACACACACGCAGAAGCAGTGGGACACACGGACAGGGACACGCACCTAGAACAAATTACATGTTGTTTTTCACATAAAGATTAGCATCTTATCTTGTACTAAAAAATTTGTTATATGACAGGGCGCTTAGGCGCAAAGGAAATTTGTTCTCTCTAGTCAAAAAAAAAAACAAAATAAAATGGTTAAATTGGAATCGGGATTGGGATTGGGATCGGGATCGGGGGAAGATGGCACACGCTGGGGGGTGCAACAGATCTCGAGGCCCCGATAAGACCCGGCTTGGAAATTGGAAAAGATCTGGCAAAGACAGGGAGAGAGAGTGAGAGAGATCCGGGATCGACAAAGGGAAAGGGTGAATGAAATTGAATTTCATTTCATAAATATGTTTATGATTTGTTCATAATTTGTTGTTTGTTTTTAATATGTTCCCAGAAATCCGTGGGTTGCGTGTGGTTTCAGTTTCAGTTCCAGTCCAGGTTCTAGGTTCTAGTCGAGTCTAATGATTTCCTCCTCTACCTGCGACGTGTGATTTGGACAAACGGGGGTTTCCCCTGGGCCATGAATGTTCGGACAATCCCCGGGTTTTCCAAGCTCGCCATCCATTCAACGTTACTAGATACTAACATAAACATATATAATAAATTATAGTACGACTGCGTCTATAACTCGCACTCAGCTCAATTCGAGCTGTGAAATGTCGCAAGCCTCTGCTAAAGTTCAAATTTCAGCTTTGTCGCAGCGCCAACCAACGAGTCCGAAATGTTTCGCAAATTGACACATTTTTATTAACGTTTGATTCCGGTTACCCAATACCCCATACATACATATATACATATATCTGTATGGTATATAGGGTATAGTAATCTGTGCCGCACAACGTCAGCAATTAGATTGGTTAATAATAAACGCAAACTCTGGCGGAGACCCAAAACCCTTGGATGCTCACGCACCCAGCAGATACACAATGGAAGTCTATATTCTTTTCGGTTATTTATGTGCCAGGATATTGACATTTGTGTCTTTGTGTGCTGCCGCCACTGCTTTTTATGTTCCTTTTTTTTTAAGATTGTTTTTAAGATTGGTTCCCACTTTTCGAGAGGGTCTCTCCCAGCTATGTACGATATTAGTTGTGTATCAGAACGGTACTTTATTGTGCCGGCCAACAAAGGTCGCGGGAGTTATGTTTTTCCCGGAAAATGAAGCACAAAACAATTATGATATACGTGGGGAAATATTTTGATTAGGCGCAGCAAAAGAATAAATTAGAAACAGTTGAACGATTGGGAGGATATAGAAATTTAACCAATTGGTTTATAATTAATCAGAAATCTAGAAAGTGGAAAGGAAATTACAAAAATATAACACATTTTTTAACTAATTTATTATCTAATAATAAATATTGTTGAGCTAATTAGAACAATCTAAAAAGCTTTGAAATTGTTGATTTAAATTTGTATTAGAAAATTCTTTATTATGTGATTGATCATTTTCATAATATATCTCATAAATAATTTCCAAGTTATTAAATCTGCTGCACGAGCTTCTAACTGAAAGTTCATTCTCACATAAACGACCCTGAGGAAAAGAATATCCCAAGCATATCTGGCATATATCCCATTACCAATTCTTATAGCCAACTTCTGCTCGGTTTCGGCCAGAGAATAACTTTGAAATTTCTCAAATATCCCTTGGCGAAAATGCCACATGCCATCGAACATGGCGAACAACAACCCGGAGCGAGCATTCCAAGTAATTTTTCAATATCAAATGAACTTCGGTATCGAATGCAGCAGGGCCAATTGTATAATGCTTTACTTCAGTTCAGTGTGGTTGGGTTTTGTGTGCAGTTCTCACAGCTAGCAGCAAGTTCAAATTTTCTGACACATTTACATAAGCTTAGCGAAGATCGAAATATCGGAAAATATCGTAGAGACAGACGACAGACTGGCCGAGACTCACCTCAGTCTTATAAAGTTTCCTATGGTCGAGTAGTAGTGGTATCGCTTGATATTGGATCTCTGGGGGCCCGTATCTAAGTCGAATATTGATACGACATGTGTTCGGTTATTAATTGGAAAGCCGTTTGATGGATCGCCCCGAAAAGCAAGCAAAATAGGAGCGACCAACTGTCTCGTCGTTCCACTGAATTTATGACGTCTGGGGGGGATCGCAATCCGACTCGGATTTGGATTCGGATTCGTATTCGGGCTCGGAACGGGATCCGTGTTATCGCAGTGCTCAGTTTCGGCTTTCGCTTACACTCGGATATATACGTATTTGCACAATTTACAATTTACAGATGTTTATGGCGTTTCGCTTTTCAAATAAATCACGCTTGTGTAAATGATAATGTAAATATCTGATAGCGGCGATTTTCCCCGCTACTGTTGTCCTCCTTCGTTTGCTCTTTCGCCTGCGGTAATAATTGTGGGCGAAGTACGGCGAGTTCTGCTCGAAAATAATGTTGCAGCGTTCGAGGCGTCGGTGAGGAATGCCGCGGCACATGACACTCCCAGCTTTCCCGGGTATCTGCAGCTGGACAGGCGGACGCTCTGCTCATCCCGTCACTTCCTGGACGCTCCGCCGCGGCAATGAACTTGGGGCTTGGGGCTTTTCCTTTCCGCTGACAGTGCGTGGAGGAGGAGGATAATCCACATATTTTCCCCGATTGGCAGCGCACACACACGCACGCTCACTTGTTTTCCGATTTCGTATCTTTTTCTGAATTCACAAAAAAACCATCCAGTATCTATAAGTTGTATCTGTATCTCTGTTTTGGGTATCTGTTTGTTGTATTTGATTCGTATTCACAGCTTTATTTGCTTTGGCGGCTGGCTGTTCGAATTTCAGGGTTTCCCTTTACAACCCGTCAGTTGACATTCCACACACACCCAGCACACCCAGCCACACACACCGCACACACACCGAGCACACACAGTCGCGAGCGGGCCAGCTAGGCATCGATTTCTTTGTTTCCGCCGCACCGATCTTCACCCGGTTGGGTTTGAGATTTGGGAATTTTTAAAATTGGGTTTTGAATACTTTGATTTTGGTTTTCTCGCGCCGCGTATCTGTCAGATGCGAGTATTTTTCGCTGGACGAAAGAATTTTCCTCGAAAGCTCTGGCTCTGGGTTACGCCAAGTGCTGCACTTTGCCGCTCATTTCGCTATAGATTTAAACTCGATCAGCGCTGTTGAACGACTAACGCCTTTCTGTCTACCTCTACCTGATTCCGATACCCAGATACTCAGATACTCGGCTCGGATACAGATACGCTCGGCTACATTCACACAGATACAGTAACGAGCCTCGTTCGTAGATCGTCGATCGCTCGTTTCTCGTCTTCGTCGTCGCTCCACCACCGGAGACCGGAGAGCGGGCGAGAATGGATGAGATTGGGAGCTCGAGAAGATCGGAACGGAAGAGAGCTGTTGAGAGTTCTCAGGAAAACAAAAAAGTTTTGGGCTTTCGCCTCATCTCCCCGATCATCATTATCGGCTTCGCTATCGCCACCCGATCATGATCACGCACCTAGTCTAGCGCCAGTTTCTCGGCCAGCCAGCGCGACGACGACAAAATCTTCCTCGATTTTCGTCTCGCTCTCGAGTGAGATACTTGAATCTTGAGTGAGTTTCTCTCGGGGATTCTCACTCGAAGATACATTCTGAGCTTTCGCCAGGGGATTTCTCTGGGAAACTAAAGGGTTTTGCGGGTGGTGGTAAAATGATGGGAAATTTTGAGAAAGTAAGAAGAAAAGGTATTTTTTACGTTGAATATTATTTAAATTATAGTTTTTACAAAGGTTTGGTTGTTTAGGAAACCTATTTCCTTGAGATCAGCAGCTAGATGTGTTTTTTTAAATCATTTTTGAAGCTTATAATTTATTGATTCATTCTCATTTTTTTCATATTATAAAGCCAGACCAGTTTAAAAACACATACTGATAATAATATAAAAAAATAAGATTTTAAGAAAGAAAATTTTCTATTTAACACAGAATATTTAAGGAGAATTGCTGAATTTATTGTCAACTTCTGTGAACTTACTTTACAGCTTAAGCTTACAAAGCATAAATAAATCCAATTTATTCCACCGAAGTGGAACTTAAAAACTTTAATTACTATAATTGATACATCTTCTTTTATATTAAAAATAGGTCTAAGGCTTAGATTTCAAGCACAAAACTAAGAAAAGACATCAAAATTAATTATAAATCTATCCATAAAGCTATTCCCCCGCCATGATTTCATATTAAATTAAATAGAGTTAGTTTTTGATTACTTTCGTGATTTTTTAACTTACATTTCTATATAGTATTCAATAGAGATCCGACTAGAGTGGAGCATTTAGGGCTCTGGCTGTCTGCCTTTCAGCTATCCGGAATTTCGTGTGCCGCACGAGCGCAGTGAGCCGAGTACAAAACCAAACTGTCTGCGCATTCCTGGAGCTGCTCCGCAGTCTGGGATCTCGGATCGGAACTGCCAGCCAGCCAGGCAGCCAGCAGAGATGGAGATGGAGATGATGATGATGAGGATGGTCATCATGCCATTCGCATCTCCCCTGGATGGCACATAGGTGCAAGCGAGAGCTCCTCTCTGCCGCCCTGCCTGTGTGTGTGCTCGTTTAGGTAACGAAATCCTTGGCAACCAAACACACAAACAGAGAACAGAATCAAAAAGTCAGGAATTAGTATAATTTTATTGGTCGGAAGGCAAGAGGTAAAAAAAAAGGGCAGCGACGGCGGCAGCCATAGGAATGACACTGGCCGGATCTCTTTCTCCCTCGCACGCAGGCGCACACAGATACTTCAGAGACCAATACCAATGCACCTGCAGCTGAATGCATCTTAACTGCCTTTCGTTCTTGTTTGTTTGTTTGCTTGTTTGTGGAGATGACTCTGTAGCAAGGTGTACGTACTATGCCTGGCCCTCAACTGGATTCCGACTCTCTGTGGCTTCTACTTGGACTTCGACACACCCGCGCATGCGCAGCCAACATGACTCTGCCACAAACAGAAAAGTAAAGATTGTGGCAGTTGTTACCAGCCAAGCAGGTGCTGTAAACCAGCCAAGAAGACGACCTGCGTCTGGTAGGTGGAGCTGGGCCAACAACTACACACCAGGCCAAAAGGTTTTAGCCAAAGTAACCAGTCTTTGAGTTGTTCTTAAAGGGCTGACTGGATGGGGAGAAGACCAGGCATGAAAGAGAAGTAATTTGCTGGAAAACATACACTAAAAATAATAAATAAATAAAGGAGTTCAAAGAACCTATTCTAGCCAAAATATTTTCACTTGTATCTGGGGCGTATCTATTGTAAAAGGACAACCTATTCAGTGATCTCCAAAGAAGAAGCTTAGCTAGATTTCCTTCCGAGAGATCTCATCATCTAGCATTCATTCAGGTCCGATGGCGTCGTCTCCTGGTCGCGACGTCGGGTCGAGAGACTGACCAAATGGAGCGTTTGCCAGACATTCTGGCTTTCGTCGGACTCTCGGACAAGAGCCCACACATGGCAAGCTGGCGCCAAGGCTGCTTAAGTAGCCTTTGTTCCGTTCCTGTTTCTTCACTTGTCGCCGTCTGACCGGCACTTGTGCTTCCCTACTTACTGGGATCTGACGGCGAGCATCGAATTTCCTGACAATTTCTCCGCTTCCCTAGAACCGGAACATGATGCACACGAAAAAAATAAAGAGATTTTAGGTTTTTTTATGAACAGAAACAAGTTGGACTTGAAGCCAAATTGCTTATTAAATAATCAGGAATTTTGCTGATATTTTTCCTAGCTAACAGAAGGGGTTTCTGCTTTAGATATTATAACTTCAGCTTTTATATTTCCCCAAATAATGATATCTAGTTATCAAGATTGAAAGTACTATTGATTTAGAGCGATCGTGCTTCCTCAAAGATATCTTTATAGGTTCAGCAAGAATATGGAGTAATATTTTAAAGACTGATACTTAAATTAAATAATTTATAACGAGATTTCATAATTTGCAGATCGACTTGTTAATCTTAAGATTTTCTTTTCCAAGGGCTTAATTCCGATTCACTCAATTCTGGATATATATCAGGCTCTGTGCCGACGTTGTGGCTGCTTAGCCCCACGATGCCCCACCTCTCCGCACAGTGATTCATGCCCATTGGCGCATACAGAACTCCGCGCCACTTCACCAGCACAGATACAGATACACAAACACAGATACAGGGCCGCACCACTACAGAGACAGTGGGAAGAAGGCGGGCTCCAAAGTTCGTGGAGATCCTTTTGTATGTTAATCGTCTGTCTGCTCAGTCCCATCTTTGTATCTTTGTATCTTTGTATCTCCTCTGTACGTCTGTATCTCCGCCTGTGCTCTGTGTGCTATGTTCCGTTCTGGTTGTGTTGGTGTCGTCATTCTGTGCTCCTCCTTCTTTTGCCGCTCTCGCTCTCTCGCCGGGGCATCCGGCAGATAAACAGATACAGATACATTTGCCTTCTGGAATGCCTGGCTCTCCACAACTCAACTTTAATGGCATTTAATTACCTTTTGCACGGCCCCGGCTTATCGCCGTATCTCGGTTGCCAGTGGACCACCAGAAATCGGGGTCCTTGAGTGGCTTATCGTAGGCATTTTCTGCCATTCCTGGCGCTACTTTCACTGGACCAATCCATTATCAGCAGCAGTTCATTTATCAACTCACTCGTGTGTCATTTATAAACGATTTGGCCCGCAGCGGCAAGTGTTTGGCAAAAACATCTCGCAGCGCAAAAACTCCTTGGCACAGTTCAGTCGGTTTTTAGGATGAGAGGGCAACCGTCCCCTGACCACATGCCAGCTCTTTGCCTTCGCCGTCGTCTTCGGTCACAGCAGGATCATTATGATCCCTTTTTGCATTCTGTTTTCCCAGCTACGCAACGGGGGCGTGAGTCCTAATTGTCCTCGAAGCGGATGGGAACTTCAAAGATGAGGGCTCGATAGCCAGGATATTTTACTTAAGAAAGACAGCTAAAGGATATTTTATAGGGCTAGAGCCTGAAAACTAGTTTTAAATTAATATTCTTGGGAATTATTTGCTTGGGAGTGAAGCTACCTTTTATTAAATGGCTTTTAATAATATAAAATATATAACTTTAATAAGTTCCCTTGACATTGCGACTCCACCAATTGAAACTATGATTTATAGCCTTATAATAATTCATTCCTGCCAATCTGATAGCCCCCGCAATGCACTAATAAATTTTTATATATATATTTCGTGGACACTCCTCCCCCAATTAGGAAACCTAATACACCCATTACTATAGCGTTTCAGCTGTTTGCACACAGCTCATCAGCACAACAAATGAACCTCATTAGGTATCCTTTATAACGTGGCCATCGAGGCGCTTTGTTTCGCTGTTCCAGCCAGCTAATCAATTACCTCCAGCAGGCTTCCCTGCGAAACAAAAGTCGCCAAACAATGCCGCTTGGCACGTGGACAGCCATCGAGAGCCTTTCACTGCGGCTAACCTGCCGTCGAGTTGATGGAAAGGTGACAGTCGCAGTCACTTCAGAAAAACAGAAAAACCAGACGGGCACAGAGACAAAAACTCGACCAAGAGGCGCAGCCGCAAAACTGCAGACAGAAGGAGCCCCGATACGATCCGATGCGATCCTATACCATATCTTTTAGTAGATACAATCGGATTCCGATTCCTACATCGGACATTGACAATTGTTGCTCGACTGGCTGGCTCTCTTCTTGATTCTTGTTGGCCGTGTCTTTTGTTCAATTAAAACGTTATTATTGTGTGTTTTGTTTTGTGATGAATGACAAACTGGCTGTAAACTGCAACTGGGGACTCCGAGTCTAAGTTGCATCTCGTGAAAGCTGATCCTGAGCGTTTTGTAAGAAGCGGGCTTCGCTTTGGGTCCGGGCTCGGGTTTTGGTCTGATCTTGTGGTAATTTGATGCTGCCGCCGATGTCCCTGCCTTTTGTTGCCTTACGGAATCGTTTTGTTTTGTTTGTTTATAAATTGGTAACAAAGCCTCCTTGGCCGGCCATTAGCCGCCATCAGGATCAGTGCCGGGACTATGCTTGATTTATGCATTTTTGATTGTAACCCAATACTATAAGCGATCTATAGGGGAGCGTTTTATTAGCGCCAGTTAATAATTTCATTGGGAAAGTTGCAGGGGGTCAGCCAAAACTGAAGGAATCATCAAAAGTTGGTTTTATTTGTGAGTAAATTGAGTTTGCTGTTTGAGTTTATTATGACTTGGCTGATTGATAGATGTAATAAATCACAGATTTATGCTTATTTAATCAATGTTGGTGGAAATTTGGATAGATTTTCATTGGCTTACAATTATCTATAGCTTTCCAGGCTTCCCTGATTTTCAATATATTAAAAATAGAAAAGGAAAGGAGTTTCATCTCCATCCATTTCATATCCAAAAATATATTTTTCTATTGTAATTAAAGCTTTAATATTTATTAGCTTTTCCTTTTAATTCTATAAAATATATAATTAATGGAAAATCCTTCCTGAATTACAATAAAGTCCTCCTTTGCTCGTCATCGTCGTGAGGCAATCCACATGGGAAAATGGGGGGAGGGAGCCACATGGCTTCCACTTCATAGAAACAGTTTGAATTCAAATTAAAACAGCGGGCAGCCCGCATAGGCATTAAAAGTCAATTGCAATTAAGTTCGGTTAAGCATCCACACGTATCTCTCTCTATTTTTTTGGGCTGGGGCATGTGTGAGAATATCAAAGGCGGATGCCTGGATGGGCTGCGAGCCCTCTCGAGTGGAGCCACAAATCAAATTGGCACCAGATCCCTGGGCCAGGTCCCAGATCTGGTAAGCGCCATCGATAAAACTTAATGGCCACCATAACTGTTGAGGAGAATGGCGGGCAATTGCATAGCGCATTCAAATTTATTACTAATTGGGTGTGAATTGCATCAAAATCGGGGGAACGGCGCAAGTGCAAGTGCAACATGCTGGCTGCAGCATGCAGCATGCAGCATAATCGAAATTGGTGCTAATTGATAGGCCTTTGATCTGCGGCCTCTATTTATTTACACCGATTGTAAAACAACAGATCGTGCATAAAACAAACATCGCTCGGCAATGGGGAAATCGCTGAAATGGGAAATCTAAATGGAGAGTACTTCACGTAATCGCTGTGGCAATGGCCATGCCCGGGTTCTGGCCTCCGATTGGGACTGGGCCCGTGTGTGGATGGCCTGCAGCCAATCCGTTCGCTGCACATCAAAATCATCATTAGCACCCGGGCTCGACACATTCCCGTAATGGTCGCATTACTGTCAAGTGCCCCCGACGGAAGGGAGACATCAAATTTTATGATTTCATAAATATTTAACCAGAGTCCCAGACTCAAGTCAATCTGCTGCCGAAGTTCAGGTTCAGGCCAGTGCCTGCCCCGAGAGAGTATCTCCTTGTCTAAACAAACTATTTCGGATCCCATCCCGCAAACAGAACACATTAATTTACTTTGTCTTCGGGCTGTAAACACTCGTTCCATTTGCTGCTTTGTTGCTAAGGCCCTCGTTGCTATCGTTGTTTCCAGAGGCCGCGCTATATAGTTGCCCCTCGTACCACATCAACTACATAAACTAGTCGTAATGGCGCAATAATCGCCACTTACATAAATGTTGCTTAATATTTATTGTTGATTTTTATGTATCGACAGGTTAGTTTTTTTGTTGCCAGTTCGATTTGAGAGGGATATTAATTTAATTGAACTCTAAATTGCATGGAGAGTGCTGTAATACCTTGGATCATAATTGGGCCAGAGTTTAGACTATTTTTTTATATAAAGAATGTAAAGTATTCAGGAAATCCTAATTTTAAAGGTTTTTAAATCATGAATTTCAAGTCTAAGCACCTGAAGTTATAACCAGAAAACAGGAAAGTTCAGTCCTAAGCACTTTTCACACTATATTCACTTCCTTCTTGCATCCTTTTTAATTGGAATGATGACTGCTCCTATCGGAATCGGAGACCTCAATCCCGGCAAAGGTAAACATTAGCAGACAAAGCCATAAAGTTATGTTACATATTCCATGCTCCTGCAACAGATTTGCCTCAAAAAACACCATAAAATAGGGGAAGTAGTAGGCATCACTCCTATCCAAACAATATCGGGCGCTAAACTCGATATGATATTTCCAGGCTGAGCGAACACTTTGTTGCCGAGATGATAAAATCGTTTGAGAATCTGTCACCTTGTCGCCATAAATTCGCAGCTCGGAGATGCAGCAAAAAACCACAAAACAAACGGAGAACAAGGTGCTGATGGGAACATAACAAGAGCAGCATCCAACCATAAGCACAGAAAGAAACAATCTCTAGCTGAATGAGCTTTAAAAAGTATTCTAAATAATATTAAAATATTAACTAATAATCATAAAACATAGTCTAGAATTAAGCTTGAACCTCCAGAAACGAAGCATAATTATTTATAAACTACAATCAAAAGTCGTCTAATTTCCTTTCCGTGTAGCAAAGACTTGAAGGAAAGTCTGGGAAGGCATTAAAGTTTACATACTCGGTAGCATCGTAAATTGTAAACAAAATTATTGCAACGATTGCCAAATTAAGTGCAACCGCAAAATGAAAATTTAATTTCGCAAAATGCACTTCTGTTTGTTTGTTCGTGCAGCTGTTGCAGATATTTGTGCATTCGTGACCCAAAGAGAGGGATGCGAATCTCAGCCTCGATCGCCACCGATATTGATCTATTTTTACTCGGACAGCAATCTATAACTTGTTTATTTATAAGGCTTATGTTTGACATTGAAAATAATTTATAAACTCTGTTGTTGTCTGCTGTCCGCCGTCTGCACAATTTATAAACTGCAAGCCCCAAGCCCGGCAATTTACGAGAGATTCGATTCATTCATAGGGAAGCCGCGACTCGATTTACTCATTATCAATGCAATTGGACGCGGCGCAGATGTTGCTCCGCAGCATTTAACTGTAGGCCCAAAAATGGTTAAAGCCATTCATGTCAGGAATCGGCCAAAGAAGCCGCAATTGATCAGTATGCAACATGGGGCAGCAACATGTTGAGCAGCCGCAATGTTGCCGCAACAATTCCGGCCAATTGCTGCGAAATGTTGCCATTGCCAGCTGGCATCTTGTAAATGCAACGCATGACAATGAACGAAGCCCCCATCCTGATCCTCCTCTGGCCGCCGGTCTACCATCCCGTTTTGGGCAGGACAAGCCATCCTCCTCGGATCTGTTCTAGTCTGGCCAGGTGAATGGCTTTCGTTCGGAGCGCCCCGCCACATCTGGCTCACTGGCTGACTGACTGACCGACGGTCCACAGTGCGTATGAATGGAGACAGGCGCTCGTCATCAGCTTTGAGTTTAGAGCTGGCATCGTGATTGATTTTTATATTAACAAAGTATCTGTTTTTCTTAAGGTTTTATAGTTTGATTACAAATAACTTAAATATTTAAATAATAAAAGGATTTTATAAAGTACATCCTGAAAAATAATAAAATTATTAAGAATATGTAACAGTTTTAGGTTATTAACCAATCCTTAAAGGTAAAAGAATTGTTTTACAAATCCTGTAAAACTCTGGGCTTTTTTTTACTGGTAAGTCTGCAGCTCAAAGTTCCAAATACCAAAGCAAGTTTGCTAGTACTTCCTTCATAAATCTTTATTTATTCATTGTGTCCCCATCTTCAATGCCCCTTCAAAATATATCTATTAAATTATCCTATTTATAAGTGATTCTGCTAATTTATTTTCCAGAAAGGATAAATGTTATAACTGTCCAAATGCAATCGTAAAACCCCCGAGATGTCACGCCATCCCATCAAATATTTGCACTTGCTATGGGGTAAAGCGATAAATCAAGGCTCCCCGGTGACCATCTGATGGGCGATCTTATCGGAGGTCCCATCTCGAATCTGGAATCTCGAATCTTGGATCGCGGCAATCTTCTAATTTCGCATGCAGCCGCAGACTCGGACTCGCCTCGATTGCCAGATCGCGTGCATTGCTCATATATGGCAACGGGCGCGCATGGCGCACGTTTTAATTAGGATAATGAGTTGTTTCCGGGCTGACATCGGCGGAATGAGCTCCAGCTTCAGTAGGGATTCATTCAGTTGGCCAACTGGTTGGTTGGTTGGTTGGCTGGCTGGCTGGCTGGCTGGCGAGTCCATCAGCAGTCGTGGCCATAAATGGAGCTACCATGTTGGAATTACAAATCGTTGTAAGTTTAATTAAAAATTAATAAATTTATGAGTTGCCGTCCGCATTAGCCATGCCAATTGTCTGGCCAGGAGCAATGCAATGCGATGCAGCAATGTTTAATGTTTTTGTTGCTGACTGCCCAGGGATGCTCCATTGATTTATGAGTGCTCCTCTGAGAGAGGGAGAGACTGTCAGGCGTCTTTTTGTGGCCTCCTCCTAGATCCTGTCACATTGCACACTACAGAAAGAAAAAAAGCTGGGCATGGGCTTATTATAAATTAAATTTAATCGAATTTAAAACTTCTTTTAATTTACTCTTTGATATTTCTTAAACTTCCTTTAACTAAATTTGAAATATATCCCTCCCTGATTGCAGTTTAACATTCAGGGTAACTTTTGGAAAGTGTAGCCACAAAAAATGCCACAAAATCGACATCAAGGCACACCGCATAACAGTGCCGAGTGATGAGCCCTTTGGCCACTTCAATTGACTAATTACCGAGGCTAGTACTAGAGCAAATCTGAATACGAGCCTTTCTATGCCATGTGATGTCCCTTTGACATCTACCGAACTCAACAGAAAAGAGTTCTATCCGCGGACATCATTCACAGCCCGGCGGTTTTCACAGGTTCCCAGCCACGTTGGTGGCCTGGCGCTAACTCCTCGACTTCGGGTCTCGGCAGCCGTTTCCCAAACAAATACCAAATATTAGCGCTTGCCCTTTCAACGCGGATGGGGATCGGAATCGGTATAGGAATCAGAATCATGAGGGCAACGCATCGAGTCCGCTCGGCGCTTAGCTACCGATGATCGCCGGCGTCTGGCGATCCGATCAGGCATAAGGTATAAGGTATAAGGCACAAGGCACTTGCCGATGTTGATTCCAATGTTGATGTTGTTTAATTGCCGCTCTGACAGACGCACGCATGTCAAGTACAAATCAAAGCGAAAATCACAAATAGATACAGATACGCGGCGGACGCCGGTTCAGATACATAGATACATCTATAATGCGGCCTAGCTGCGTTTGCGTTAATTTTTTGTTTATTAGGCGGTAAATATCAAAGTTGAGCATAAATCAAATGTTAGCTGCTACAAATCCCACCGATACAGATACAGAAACAGATACTGAGAGATACAGATACCCAGCCTCTGTAGTTGGCTGAGTTTTTGTTGTTCTTGTGTCGAAACTTTTCATTTTTATGCCAGGTACTCGCGTATTACAAGGGTATATATAATATTTGTGCCAATGAATACCCTGTAAAGTAATTTGAACAAGTCATTGGGTTCGGAAGTGAGCTTGATGCAGGAGATATTTGTAATTAAAATAAGGTTTGTCCTGGAGAATAAAAGATTGAGTATCTCAACTATTATTAGAGGTATAACATGGAGATTTTTTGTATATATTTTAAGGGTGAAGAGAATTGCATTTAAGGAATTATATTAAACTTTTAAAAATTATTCTTTAATTGTATTAATTATCGATAAATATATCACAATTTTTCTTTCCTGCAAAACCATAACCTTTACTGCTATAAGGACACTAACTAACAGGGTACCTAATGGTCGTGGCACTCGGCTATAGTCTCCTTGTTCATATCTAGTTGGAAATTTTTGGCTGCGTTAATTTGTACGTTCCACAAAATGCAACTTGTATCTTGTATCTCACGGACTGTTTGTTTGTTTGCTGCCGTTGTTGTTTCTGTTATTGTTGTTTGTTTGCTTAACTCGTACGCTCACTTGGCTATGCACTGGGTTCTGTTTAGTTTCAATAACCGTTTTCCAATTAACACGAAACGCGTGTTTTTCACGTTAATTAATACAAAACTTTTTATCAATATTTGCAATAAAAATCAATCAGCAGCTTTTGCAATTAATCAACATCAAAAGCAAAGCGCTGCCCCAGAATTCCCCCAGCCTGCCACCAGCCCAAAAGAGATACGGCTGGGAGCACAGATTTAGATACAGAAACACACGAGCCACTACTACCTATAGTGAGTACAATAAGTATGAGTATGACTATGAGTATGTGAGTACGAGTGCGAGTACAGGAACAAGTTGCCGCCACGCTTTTCTGCGTTGTTGGCGTCTTCCAGTGAAATGCGTCTGTATTTTGTTGCCTGACCTTTGATCGGTCTTTGTGGTACTTCTGCTTATATAAGCATTATTATGGTATAAGCAAAATAAAACTATTATCTAATGGTTGGTTCCAGGTAGAGCGTGAAATTTATGGACCGAATTGCATTTAACTAAATGAACATGTAAACAACGCCTGCCAATATATATGAACGTGTGGCCATCCATTCGAGAGTGAGTGAGTTATGGCCGCCCCGGCGAAAGACTAAGTCAAGGTCGTCAGTCAAGATAATAAGAAATCCATTATCTTTTGGGGCCTATTAGCTACGAAATGATAAAAATGTGTAACATATTTCTACTATATCTTTACGTATATGGACGTTGATGCACTACAGCTAGTACACTCAAGAAGCCCTTGGGAAACCAGCCACGTGCCTGTCCTTCAACCTTTAAGAACAATGCAATTAAAACTGCAGAAGATTGTTTCGTTCCAGCAATTTGTTGTATAAATTTTGCTGTTTTTAGACCTCAAAAATAAACTCTATGCTTCATATTGCTATAAAGTTGATTAAATTATCAATTAGCATCAGAAGGTTGCCCTTTGTCCTTTAAGGTTCACATTTACTGGGTCGGCTGGGCATTGTTCAACCGCTGCTGTGGCGTATCGCTGGGCTGCATCCCTCTGACGAACTTCCCACACTTCCAGCGTACAGCAAGGAGTACCACAAACACCTCCCACTCGCAGACATTGGCCAAGCGTTGAAATCAAGTGCATTAATTTATTACACAACAAACAGATTGCTTCGCAAATCAAACGAACATTTACGGAGCGACCAGATACAAGATACAAGATACAAGGAAAGTGCATGGCAGCCGCGACGACAGGCGCTAGAGAGGGGGTTAGACTGTAGGGGATATATCTGGTACACTCATGTATATTTGTACGTTTTGTAATGGCCAACTGACCATACTGCAGCTCGTGCGGATAGAACAGAATCCAATTTGATATTTTCCAAACATGGGTTCAATGATTATCAATCAAGGAGAACATATTTAATTTTTAAAAGCATTTGGATTTCATAAAAACTTTCGGGGAAAATGCATATAAAATTATGAGAACCCCTTTACAATTTTAAACGATTAAACTTCTTGAATTTGTTTTAAGTATTTAATTTGGGAATTTCAAGCTTGTAAATATATTTTTGATCAATTTCAGCTCATCACTTAGGTAACCGCAGTCTTCAGATTCAATTTCTAGACCCCAAGGATGTGGATTTCCCACCAGGTCAGTAATTCTCCGTAGCAAAGCCTTCCCCAGAGTTCGGATCGTGCCCAGCATAAAGTGCTACATTTAATTGTGCGCCAAATCCCCTTGCCACCAAAAGGAACAGACTGTTCTTCTTCTACGTCGTCGTAGTTTTTGCCCACGGCGTGTAGCGCACTTAATATTTATTGTTTATTTACACAAGCGCATTAAACGCAAAGCGCAAACGCGCCAAAAACGAGCAGCGCAATTCACCGTAAAGGCCTCGCCGTCGTCGTATCACAAATCCCAATCCAAATCCCCACCAAACACTGCCACTGGGCAGATCGAGGAGATCGAGAGATTCCCCAACGGGAGAGGGCCAAGTTTTCAGCTTAATTTTATAGAGGTACCGAGCTATATTAGAAGACAGCAAGGAAAGTCTAAGACAGTGGAATAGAAATATATTAACTGGAAAATTCAATTAATTTAATGGTAAACTATACTGAAAGAGGCTTAAAAATATTTAAAAGATTTAAATTTAATAAAGAAGAAAAGTATTTAACTTTTATTTTACGCTTTAAAATTCGTTTTACCTTTATCTATAATACTTAGTCATACATTAGTAATCTTCCTTTAAAGTACCTTTAGAAAAACATATAAAAAACTATTTTAAAAAATACCTAGTAGTGGCAGTATAATTATTATGACTCAATCTGGTTAAATTTAGCGTTAAGGACTGAATACCATTTGAACTAATATTGATTTAAAGTGCAAGCAGCACAATTATCAAACTCAATATGTTGCCAATATTATTTCAGTGGGTATTCCAGGAAAATAGCCTAAAGACATTTGCGGAACCACTGTCTCCACACTTCTTATTTTCCCCCAAGAGATTTTTAAGAACTTATTGCGTTTCAATATTTAGTTTGAAAATGTGTTTTGTTCGCACTACCTCATTTAATTGCTAATTTATGGCCCCAACGGTGGCGGGCGAGGGGGTCCAGGTAAATGTACAGGTACAGCGAGGCCTGTTTGGGGCATTCTCGATAATTGCGTTAGCTGACGGGAAACTTTTGGCAAATCAATTTTTGCAACTTTGTGCCGACAGAAGGTGAGCCAGCGGGTGGGGGGAGGGGTAACAAAAATAAACAAGGGTTCCTGAAGACGAATTGTGAGATTTGTATCGTGTAGCTGAAAATTAAACGAAGGATGGATGGATAAATGGTTAAATTGGAGCTCACACGCCGAACATTTTTCCCACCAAAAAATTGTTACTTGTCATCCGGGCCGAACTTCATTAATTATGCAATCAGAAGTAGCGGCTAGAGCGATTTAGGGGCATAAATCACACGCTACTCAGCTGGGATGGAGAAACGCAATGTTCGACACTGGATTTGCATAATTCCTGGAAGGCCAAAAATGTGAGCGAGGCAAGGAGGAGGCTGGCAATACTATATGCCCGATCAAGTGGCTTAATAGCTTGGGGAAAACAAGTGAAGTTCAACAGTTTGGAGAGCACTCGAGAGCGCCGTCGAAGGGAAAACACTCCACACTCCATACTCCACTCCATTCCATGGCCAGGAATCGAGCTCGGACTTGGACTCAGGCCATCTCCATCTCCATCTCCAACTCCGACTCCTACTCCGACTCCAGGTGAAGCCTAGCCACGGCCTATTGAAAATGAAAATAACTTAATGCAAAGTAAGCGGCCGGCAACGACAACGCTCAACTGTTCATGAGCAAACAACGCGGTACATGCGTTGCCTCGAAACTCCGCAACTCGTTGGCTTCGTTGGCTCTTAACGAGGCCGACATCAAACAACAGGGAACGGGATCGGGATCGGGATCGGTACTGGGCTCTAGCTCTGGCTCTGAGGCTGCCACAGCGACTGCGACTGAGATCTTGAGGCTGGGCTTCACTGCTATGTAAACAATTCCTAGGCAACCACCACATGCCAGTTGCCCCTGTATCTGTGCGAACGCTGCTAACATTTCACTCAACATGCTGCAGTCGATGAAGGAGGGAGTATCTATAAATAAAGGATTCGACTGGAAAATACCCTTTACTATAATGTTATTTACTTAAAATCATTAAAAACCAAGTTAGGAGACCCTTTAACAGCATAGAAGGACTCTTAAATAAATACTGCCGAAAGTTAAAGGATTTTGAAGTCTTAATGGATTTTTTATCAAAGACTTTTATGTACAAAATATATTTTAAATATATTTCCATTATCTCCTTTTAATTGTTATATTTATTTTAATTTTCTGTTCACCCTTTTCCCATTAACAAATACACTCCAAAAATGCTTACTGGACAGCAAAGAGATCAGTCTGCTATTCCCTTGCCTGATCGCTGGTAATGTGAAAAATTTCTTAGTCAAATATTGACCAGGGCCAAGCAAGTAAGAAGATTCAGAGCTGACGAGGTTGATGATTTTTCAATTTGGGTTTTGTAGTTTTCCGCTGGGATGATCTTGGCCGGAGAAGCCATCGGCCTGCAGCACTCTTAAACAGTTCATTTCTTTTGTCAAGGCCTCTGGGACGACGGGATGCGCTGCGAGACGATTTTTTTTAGATATTGCCGCTCGGCAAATGTGGCTGCTGGCAAATGACAAACAGGCTACCGAACAAGTTAAAATATTTAAAGATGTTTAGTGATTTGCTGTTAAGTAGTCGGTAATGCACACGAGCAGGCCAAAAAAAAAGAAGGAATAAGAGATGAGTGCACAGAGAAAAATATTTAAGGGGATTAAAATATAAACTACAATTTTTGGATAAGGTAAACAATGCAGAGACTTTATTTTGGGAATGATATATTAAAGGAATTTATGAATTATATATTTTTTTTTAAAGCCGAAAACATTAAAAACGAGGAAAGTATAAATGAGTTTAATGTATTTTAATAAGTATATTTTTTAAATGAGTTTGCAAATTGTTATTACATTATTAAACTTAAGTAAAACTCAAAAAATTATTTATCCACCTCCCAAATATAGTTTAAGATCTTATCAAAAAATTTAAGCATGTTATTGTAATTTTTCTAGTCTATAAATTAACTATTTCGAATCAAATAAATTATCTTGTAAAATGTTAATAAATCTGTCAAAAATCCAAGAGACTTTCAACTGAATACTGGCTATGTTAGGGATATGGACTTTAATATTGTTTCAGATTTAGACTCGTACTTTGCTCGATCAATGAGCAGCGTCAGGTACTACGAATGGTGGCAGCTTTGGCGTTGGCGATGATCGACGATCCGATCCAGAGTTGCAGCGGAATATCCGAAGAAGAGCAGCCACTGCCGCGGTAGCTGGTCCAATGTTTGTTTATTTATTTGCCCGCGGCTGTTAATAATTTATGTAAGAGCGTGTGGGCACTTGGAAAATAACAAACATTGCTCGCCCCATGCAGCCACAGAGCCAATCCGCTCTCTGCTGTCTCTCTGCGTGGAAAAGCGTTAAGAAAAATTGTGATTTTGAACTTGACGGATCGAAGCTGGGCGGCTCCCTGACTCCGGCTCCGACTGCCTCCTTTAATTAGCATTTGTAATGAGATTTTAATATTCCCCGGACTGGGCGTGTTTGTGGAAAGCAATGCATTGCAGGCCCATTGATCTCCGCGGCGTATGCGTGATATTTGTCGAGTCATTTGGCCGCGTTCGAGTTGTTTGGCTAAGCTCGGATTTGGCTTTCTTTTGATGGGTGTGAGTTCATTGAGATTAACGGTATACATTTTAGGGCTTCAGTGTTTACTTTTGGGGAGGGGAACACCATTGAACATAACGAAATAATGAAAGTGAAGATATCAATATTTAACACATAGAGTTTTTTTAGAATAAAAGTTAGGCAGAGGAACAGTAAGTTAATGGATGGGGATGCTAGCAAGAAAGCTTACAAGTACGGTTTTTGATAGATATAAAATTGATTTAAATATAGCATTATAAAATATTACTATCTCGATCTCCCTTTTTGCTCAATAGATAAATTTATTAGGAAAATCGAATTGCTAGACACCCGCGGAAGTCTTGTAAATAAATTCGATTTCCGTGTAGCCTCAAAGGTCGGTCATCACCTTCATCGGCCCACAAAGGCCTGTGAGTATATTTACTCTATTAATTTTTAAGTTGTCTAAGTGGGATTTCGGCCCACAATCTACCGTTGACTGATCCAATTTCTAGAGAACCTTGCCGCCATACATTCATCAGTGCAACTCGGATCGAAAACAAACCATTAATTTCTCGAACAAGCTTCTATTGAACCGAAATCGAATTCCTAAGCAAAACATCATGCGATATTTCTTCCTGATTTTTGCATTCGCTAAAAATTGGCTAAAACACTTACAAATTGTTGAAATTCTATTCCCAGAAATACACTTTCAATTATTATTTCCCGCTAATACACACACACACCCTCGCAGTCGACGGCAGCGTCTGGCAAATAAACAAAAGCTGCAGAGCTATAACCGCCACAACAAGAGTCGGAAAATAGAAACAATTTCGGAATCCCGATCCCAAATCAGTGCGAAATATTTGCAATGATTACGTGAGAGTGAGACCCCAAAACAGGGCGCATAAAAAATATGCCAAAGGCAAATAAATAAGGCGAGTGCAGCCATAAGCGAATATACTCGCACACGAATATCTGTATATATTTCTGTATATTAAGTTGCCAAAGCCAAAGCCAAACTAAACAAAGCCACAAAGTGAGAACAAGTGGCACGCATGGGAAGTCTGCCGGAGACCTTATAATAAACAAATGGGCTGCCAGAGCAATTGCACATAGCGTACGTTTTAAACATAAACAAACCAAAACAAAAGCCCCCAGAATAAAACCGAAAAAGCCAAACAAGAAGACTAAAACCCCAAAAAGAAAAAAAAAACAAAAAAGAAGAGCACCCCATAAAAGTTTCAGAGGCACTCGCATCAACGGCAACTTGTTTTTCCACCGCTAGACAAAATGCCAAATCCATATTCAAATCCAAAACCAAAACCACATACAAATTCAGATACTGATGGTGACTGTGAGATACATTCGCCTGGGGGCAGAGCTGCTGGGACGCCCCGAGCGATCTCTTGCTGTGATTTTTATGCACAACAAGCTGCAGATGAGCAGCAAAAAAAATCGCAGGAGAGAGCGAGGAAGAAAAAAAAGTAATTTTTAATCGAAACGAATTAATGAGCAGCGCAGAAAGCGAAATATTTTTGTTGAAATCGTTAAAAGAAGCGCACGCCTGCCGATGATGATGATGTCCTGCAGCGCCAGCCAACAGATACAGATACAAACATAGTAGATATGGCACACAGTAAGAAATATAATTAAATAAATTAATAACAAGATTACAAATTTATATTGATCAAATATGAATTTAACAAGATTTGACTAAAATAAATTTTTTATATATATTTGTATAATATATTTAAAGTCATGAACTCATTTAAATGAAAATAAAATTACAACCTATCCTTTTTTTCTAATTCCACCAGCTTTACTTGAATAATAACTATATAATTTATAGTCTTATAAAGTTTTTAATAATTTCTTTCTCAGTGTATGGGATCCAGCTATATCCCCCTATACAAATATAGACTCAGATACTACACTTTCAGATACAGATACAGATAGAGATACAGATGTGCATAGTTGGAGCAGCCGCTTAACCTTGACCACGCCGCCCAGCTGGGATGATGATGCTGCAAAGTTGATTCTTGCCAGTGTGCTTACAGCCCCCCCTCGGCTCTCCCCGGCCCACCATCAGCCACCACCTGTAAACGGCTTTTGGCAACAAAATCTGTCTAAATATTTTGTGGCCGGGAGCGCGAAACATTTATGATTTGTGGCCGCGCAATGAAAATGCGTTCATGGAAATGAGGCGAATGATTTCGAGGCCAGCGAAAAAAATAAAGGCTAAAAATCGAGTGAGAGAGAAAAAACATATTGCATACATATGCGCGCCGCCTTGCCGGCCGGTGAAATAGCATCCAAAAGATGTATCTGTATCTATGTAGCTGCCTCCACCCGCCCCGCCAGATGCTCCACGGACCTGCTCTTGGCCCACTGAAATTTATGTTTGGTCATTAGCATCAACAAGCTCGCCTCGCCTAGCGCAATTAACATTTCAAAGTATTTCAATTATTTTAATTTATCCGTGAATTTGGCTATCCATAAGTTTTTATGGCCAACCCCCACCACCCCCACCAGGCCCGCCCCATAAATGCCATAAATAAGTGCGATTTTTTTTATTATTTTTGTTTGCTCGACTCCCTTAAAGCGTTTCGGCCCGCTTTGCCATCGGAACATTCTCAATTTCAATTGACTTTTATGGTTTAATTATTTACACGCCGAAAGTTGCATGAAAATTTCCATGGCGAATCGCTCGGTAGGCCTAAGTTGGTGGTCATGGCAACACAAATGCCACAGTTCATTTACCCGCGAGGAGGAGCCTTGGATCGGGCCAACTATTGCGCATATTTGTTGATAGCAATAAATGGGTTGGTGGTCCATAAAATAGATGGAAAGGGTGTGGAGGGATCAAAGCCCCAGATGCTTGTCCAATGATGGAGATGAATTTGATGGAAGTCCGCTAAGGTCGGTCCGAGGATCTATAACTTGTTGGTAATTTATTTGGGCAAACATAGCTTCTATATTTATAAATCCATTCAGTAACATTCAAACTATATTTATTTTTAGGCATTATAACAGGAATAATAAAGGGTATAAGTAGGTGAAAATTAAAATGGGAATAATATGGAAATAATGACGACCAATTTCCATACATTTTACTGTGGAAATGTCCAGTGAAAAACTATGGGAGTGGGAATGCTTACGCTACTTTTTGAGGCTAGAAATGGGGTGAGTTGCGGTGGTAACATAAAAATAAAACATTGTACATAAAATATTATTATTTAAATAATTTAAGAAATTGGACAAGTTAGAAAGCCATAAATAAAATATTCAGAGAAAATCATTAGTTTCTCCCTCTGACATTTTAAAAGAGGAACTAATCAATTCAGAATTCGTGTTATTTATATTTCTTAGTTTAAAACGTCAAGGAGAATTAATTCGTGTTAATATAAATACAGATTCTTCCTCAAAGATCCTAGTTTTAAATCTGATCTTTAAGCATAAACTTGGCCTTTTCACCATCGTCTGCCTATGTCTCCTTCAATGCGTTGCAAACTTTCAACTGAAATTATAATACCCTGCAAGGGTATAATTATTCCCCAAACTATTAAAAATTTCCTCTACAAACTCAAGTATCTATTTGCTTAAAGGTTTTCCAAACAATCTCCTCAATCTCTTAGTACATGAAATTATATTTCAGCGAAACTATGATTCTCAGGATTCCAGCGGAGTGGCGCCATTATTTCACAATTTTTAGCAGCCTGTGGGAAGATTTCTGCTGCCGAATATGCATGTCATGCAAGTTCATTGAAATTTTATTCTATTTCACATATTTGGGCGAATTTTCATTGGGCCATTGAAACTCTGGAAATCCCCCAAGCAAATATTTTTAGCGGTGAAAAGAAAAGCTTCCACTTGGGCAACCGCAGATTTTCCATGCTGGGTTGTAGGCGAAACATTTCCATCATATATCAAATGGGGCAGAGGGCGATCGCCATCAAAGATCACCTGGTGGTGGCCACTTCCTGGAAGCAAAGTTCTTTCTCTCGAGACACTAAAAACAATTCGAGTGAATTTGAGTGTGAATTTTAAGTTTTTTTATTTTTTTGTTGCAGAGATCGGGGCAGGCAGCTTCCAGCTGTGGCAGAAGCAATCCGCAAATCGAACGCATTAGTATCTTAATCATGCCTGTCACAGTCACAAATCGAGGCGATCCATCAGGCAAATTTGAGATGATTCTCGCATCTCGCATTTATTTTATTTTATATTTTTTGCTGATGCTGATTCTGTTTCCCCGCCTGATCTGGGTTGCGATCGCACTCGTAATATCTGCAACCAGTTACGGGCTCCGGACTCGTAACTATATCTGCACTTACGTATATCATATATGGGCAGATCGCACATGACTCGATCGGTTGTTAGTGGGTTGCTAATTTATAAATAGCTCAGCTAAAATTAACTTTCTGCGGTTGGCATTAATAAAAGCGAATGCGATCGGTTTTAACTGGATGCTCGGATACATTAGCAAACAGATCGGACTAAGGGCAAGATTTATTTACTTATTGGGATCAAGTTTAGCTTTTGAAATAATATTTATGCAAAAGTTTTAAATTTACAAATTCTATTTAATATCTTAAGAGATGGCAAGGGTTATAAGAAATAGTTGAATTATTTATTATATTATATTTAAAATTTAATCCAAGGAATCAGGGTCCTGGAAAGCTACCTTCAATAAAATATTGTACTTAAATTTATATTAATTTCTATCTGCTTGGATTTTTGGCAGAGTATCAGCACGTTGGCTTTGCAATCCACCTGATTTCCTATGTGATTGATTCGCATGCAAATTCTCGGGCACATTTGTTTTTATTGCAAATTTCTTTGGAACGGGTTGCACCTGAGTTGCTGCAGTTGCTCCTAACTGGCCCGCTCGAGCTTCCCCAGCAGTCACCTGGCCACATGCTGGGCTTTTCGGGGTTTTCACTTTCAAATCGAGCCGCACGCTTGATGCCGCTTGATTGACAGTCGGGAGTTTGAGTTCTCCTGGCACGGCGACAGGCCGCAAAATAACGAATGAGGCTTAATTAAATTACTTCACCGAATTACTATTGCTGCTCGGGATAAATGAAAGGGGGAGGAGGCTGGGAGGCTGTCTATGGATATGGCTATATCTGGCAGATATTTACGTATGTGGAGTCGATCTCTGTGCATGCTAAAATAAATAAATAACCAATTTTTAATTGAATTTCTACCTACATTTTTAACCTGTTTGACGGCATTCCGTGGCAATCAACGTCTCACTGCCAGTTGCTGGAGTAGTCGTCGTCGTTGTCGTCGTCGTTGTTGTCGTCGATGACGCTCGTTGCTTTTGTTTTTGTTTTCCTTTTTGTTGCTACTTTGATTGTTGTTGCCTGGCCTGTTGTTTTAGCCGATGTTGCTATTGTTTTTGTTGCTTTTACGATATGCATAGTGTGTATATTACACAGGGAGAATATAGGGATCAATTCTAGCATCTTAAAGGGGAAAATTTAAAGGGAAAATTTTATTTGATTTTCTCTTTAACTGTCTCGACATTAACTATTTCTAACCATTCAAATTTGGCAAACTACTGAAGCTTTTTTACTCTTTATTTTATTTTTTATTTATTTATTATTTTTCTATATTAAGCTTACATTTCCTTCAATGTAGTCTTGGCTGCTGTTATTGTAAATTGCAACAACCAAGCGCCGTTGCCGCCTCAGCAAACCTCGTGCTGTTTTTCATCTGCCTCTTCTCCCGCCGATCTTCCTCTGACCGCCGTTGTTATGATTTTTTCTTCTTTTCCAACGCACAACAAAGAAGACCTTTTGCAGCAATGCCCAAGCGGTGCTGCAGGGAAGGGGCGAGTGGGGCCTCTTATCAGAGGCCAAGAGGTGGGGAGGGGGCGGACCAGCGGAGACGGCGAGGCTACCGCCGGCTCAAAAGTGAAGTCAAGTGAAGTGATAGCCGCAGAAGCAGAGCGGAGCAGGAATGGATGCCTGGACGCCGGGAGACGCCGTCGAACAGGGTGATGAGAAAAGGGTTCGATTGGGGAATAATATTTTTAAAAATTCTATTTTATAATATAATATAATTTCAGCAAGAAATTTAAGAATATATTCTTATGATTTATTTATGAAATAAAGAAGTTTCCACAAGAGGTTCCTGTAAGTAAAATATACATTTTTCTGCTAGTCATTGCTCTCATCACCCTGTAAAAAATCAATTTACAAAAGTATGCATATAGCTGGGACTTTCTTGTCTTGATAAGCGATTTGCATCAGTTAAAATGGAGCATTTTAGAGCCGGAGTCAGCGGGCAAAGGCTGTCCGTAAAGAGTGTGAATGCACCGGAGGATGTTGACTTTACTGCTGCTAGTCTCTCTATTTTCATAGCAATTTTAATAGTTATAACAACAAAATGGGGGAAACCCATTGAGAAGCAACCATGTGTCCTGTTCTGTTAAAATAAAGATATCTGAGAGCCTTATCATTCGATTTTTATGATTTGTTTGCACTGCAGTTTTTTTCGCTGCTGAGGTTTCCTTGATTATTTGTGGTTGCCAACTAAGACATGTAAATCTTGTTATTGATTGGTTGCAAAGATCTGGATTTTGAATCTAGTTTAAGCTTTTCGTATCCAACCGAAAGTGGTTTCAACTGACGTATCCAGCAAACTGTGAAGCCGGCATCCATAATAACTATCTCTCTCACCGCCGATCATGATGATCATGATGTTGTCAAACAAACAAAACAAACAGTGAACGAAAATAATATTGGACGGATATCAAGAACGAGTTCTGTAATCAAATAACTCAACTTGAGGCCAATGAATAAACCAAGGCTTCATTTCCTTCGGCTTATAAATGGTGATAATTGCTTAGAACATGTCTTAATTTAATTAAAGTTAACAGAAGACTAGAAACTGTTTAGAAACATTTGGGAAATTTATTGAGGTTGCCTCAAGGGATGCTGGCTTAATTCTGCTAATTCCAAACTCTATCCCACATCTGAATAATAATAAATTAAGTCATGGCCTCGCTGGTTAAGAAACTTGCACAACTTTTATTTAGTTCTTATCCATAATTTTTATTTTAAGTGGAAAAAATGTTGATTCCCTTACGAACGAAGTAAACAACAGCCTCCATTCAATCAGAGCTCTGGGAATTTCCTGCTGCTCTTAAAGTTAAATTCTGCTTTAAGAAACCCGCTGATTATTCTGTATATACTACGAAATACAACCGAGAGACGGCGGGGGCAACCGAAAATAATAATAAACATTTGTCGGCCGGCGGTTGTTATCGTTTTCAAGTTCGTTAGATCCAAATGCGCCAGCGGCAACAGCTGATTTAATCCAAAATGCCAAGAGCGCAAATAAAAAATTAAATATAGAATGAAAACAAACAGTAACAGCCCCCGACATAACTGTAAATGTAAATGGTGTCTCTCCATTTGAGGCTTATCGAATCAAACGCGCGCTGAAATAACGCATAAATAATAAATAAATAATTAGCATAAAATACAGAGATCCCGCCTGTTCGAGTATGGGTCTGAGTATGAGTGTGTGCGAGCGATCCGAGTGTGAGTGCCAAGTGATTTGAACTTTGAAGGCAAGACAAGTCGGGCTTGAGTTATGAATTTATCTAAAATCACAGCGTGGTGTCGTTGTCGCTGTGTTATTTCCCATTTGACAAGTGGTTTGGCCCAAGTGTCAGACGTGATAAATCATATTTGTATAATGAATATATCTGCGAAATTGATATGATATGTAGTGTTTCGGTGGGGAGAAAGGCCGGGCGGGAAAAGTGAATTGGAAAAGTAACTCAAGTTCGCATCGCATATTAAGTATACGCCCCGTTAGCCCTGCTTCACCCTATCCCCTGCCTGCTTAGAAACCAAGAGAAAAGGCATTTGTCGTCGGATCCGGAGAAACTACAGCGTTTAGCATCTTCTGGGCGAAACCTGTATGGCCGGGTTCCAAAGAAGATGACCTTATACAATATATTTTTCGAGAGAGAATAAAATATAAAAAGCAAAATTGATCAGTTCTCGATTTGACAGACAGAAGAAGACTTTGCCAAATCGCTGTTTGTGGGTCCACCTTGAATTCGAGTTCATTCATCTTCGTTTAGCATAGAAGTTTAGCAGGTGACTTTGGCTAGAGAAGTACGAGTGAATATCGTTGAAGCCTTACTTGAACGTCTGCTTATTCAAAGTCTGATAAATTTACTGATATCTTAGTCTTTGGCCTCCCATTTAACCAAGTTTGACATTTACAAGCTTCTCTGTTAAAGAACATTTTTTTTTTTTGTTTTTGGCTTTAAATTAAAAATAGACACATAACGTAGCCATGCAGTAACCAATGATTTTACCAATTAATATAATTCCGTAAATTACACCCAACGACTTCTTATGCAACGCCCGTGGTTTAAGTCAAGGCGTAACTCTGTTTAGCCCATAAACCCATCGAGCACTATCGGATATCATTCTCGACTGCCTTGGGGCGCCACATCAGGCGGAAATCTAGCGCTAGCGAGTGGAGAACCGAGCATCAGACTTGGCCAAAAGGCAGACATGGGGCCAAAGTCCAAGCCAAACACCTGAATCGAGTCTGCGGCATTAGTTGGTTGCTGTGGCAGTTGCAGTTGCCACCTGTCGCTGCAGCAGCAGCAGCAGCACGCCAGCATCAGCCTCTTGGAGCAATTCAAGTACAAGCGAATGCCGATGAAAATATTTTTGTGGCTGTGTTGTTTGCATGGAAACGTGATAGCAAAAGTTGTTGCTGACCGGGCCAAGTTGTTGCTGCGCTGCCGAGTCGATGCTGGCCGCATCTGCTTGTGGAATTTATTTATCGCTAAGAAATGCGTGTAAAATAAGTGAAACTATTGGGAGATGCTGCTACTAGCAGCGCTCCTGACCAGTTTCGTTTGCATGCAAGAAGAAGGGGCAGAAGGGGGTGTAGGGTGGCTAATGCCACCACTTTTGATACAAATGTTGGCCCAAGCCAGTTACTTGTTGCTGCTGCTGCTGAGGCCGCTGCTGCCTGTGCTGCTGTTGCTGCTGCTGCTGCTGCTGATGACCAGTAGCCACTTAACTTGGCTGGTCAGCAAATTATTGCCGCATTGCTTAGTTGTTGTTATCAGCAACGTGATTTGCCAGGCCAAGATGGAGATGGTGATGGAGATGGAGATGCTGTGGAGATGTAGATGGAAGCCAGCTCGAAGCTGGCTGCTTCATTGCGTGCTCACGATTTTTATTTCATTTTTTGTCGAATTTCTGAAAGTGGTAGACCTTCATGGTCTCTTCGTCAGCTGTTGCTGTGATGTAGTTGTTGATATTGCTGTCGATATTGCTAGTGCTGCTAGTGCTACTGCTGCGGTTGCTTAGTTTTGTTATCCGATTTTATTTTTGCCCATTTCGATGCTATCAATTTCACACCTAGCCAACGGGTTTCTCGTGCGATCTGCGACTCTGCGCTTCGCATATGCAAATAAACAGCGCAATTAATAAACTAATTGAGCTTAGTGGGGTGAACTTTAACACTGATTTAGAGCCAATAAAATAGCAATTGATTAGCAAGGCAAATCAACGAATACTGATTCCGTTTTCGATTCTGATACCAATTCCTATATTCAGTCGTGTGTGGGATCTCGATTTCCATCTCGATCTCGATCTTGCCGGCTTATGCAATCGTGATCGATGTCAAATCCATGACAAAGTATAACCACGCCCAGCCAGTCACAGTCACATATAATTATTCAATTAGCCAAATGGCGTCATAAATTAACAACTCTATGGCAATGGTCAAAGGGTTTTTACCACGGCCAATGTCAGTGTCACCAGCTAATTGTGATTTGTGTGGAATGCCGTAGATTTAGTTCATCCATTGCTATTGGCCCCATGAATATTCAGTTTGACACTGGATAGGCACTTGTCGCCAATGATAAAGTATAGGACTAGGGATAGAATTTTGCTTAT
Source organism: Drosophila mayri (assembly GCA_008042485.1). Lineage (NCBI taxonomy): Eukaryota > Metazoa > Arthropoda > Insecta > Diptera > Drosophilidae > Drosophila > Drosophila mayri. Next base: position 188,734 of record VNJN01008371.1, read on the forward strand.
GGCCAGTGACAAGGCGAAATATATAGAAATTATTTATAAAACCATTTCCTAAGTTGTAAATATAAAGATCAGATTTGCTTTGTGGTTTAAAAATATATATTTAATTATTTGCGTTTGAAAAATAAAAACAGAGTCCTGTGTCCTATGATACATAAGTTACAAAGATATATTTGTAACTTGCAATCCATTTACCTTTAGATGAGAATTTCGGAAAAATAAATTGTTTAGTTAATTTGTTTCCAAAGAAGTTAGTGGCTTATTTCATAGTTAAAACAAACCTATGCTTAAAATCATAAATTCATTCTCAATATTATCCAAAACATCATTCAAATTTCCCTTAACTCAATGACTGATTTCTTTGTTTATTATTGAACGACTGGTTGAACTCCACACACATAACGTGCAGCCTTATTTTATTTATCAGTTCGCCTTAGGCCCCATTTTGTACATGATTCATAATATATAATATCTCTGCCCAGTTCACGACAACTTCCAGTTTTCTCGGCGCGGTCAGCTGTGCGATTCGTTTTGTCTGTGCTGCCAGATTGTCGTTTGATTGGACACGCAGCCACCATGGCGTATGAGCGATATTACGAATTTGATTTCTATTTCTTATATAGGCTCACCTGGTGCACCTGCTGCACGTCGCTCAGTTACGCTTCAAAATCCACAAATCCTTTGGCTGCAACTGCAACAACAACCAATTCTGGCAATTCACGAACGCTGCATACATTATTCGATATTCGGGATACTCTCTCTCAATATATATATATATATATCCACAAGATTTCTTTAAGCCGATTTCGGTATCGATTTGGCCTATGGAAATCACTGGCACTTCACATGGTGGTCGCCAAGCCGAGACTTTGGATCTATCTGCACCACTTTCAGATACAACACCACTCACACACAGGCACACGCGCACGCACACACACCCCACAGCGAGCACGGCGAACAACACGCACACCCATGGATATGGATATGCGATGGAATTTTATTTCATTCGCATCGGAATTGGTATCGAATCGCTGACGAGCAATCGCGGAAACGAGAGAACTTTGCGAGCTGTTTTTCTGTTTCTGTGTCTGTTCTTCAGGGCGATATGATGTTGATGTCGATGTAGCTGCTGCTGCTACTGCTGTTGCCGCCGTAACTCTTATTTTACGCGACTTTATTTCGTTTCGTTATTGTCGTCGTCTCGCAGCCGCAGAAACCGCGAAGATTACAGCAGAAAAAAAGTGATTAGAGAATATACACAATCGCTTGTAATAAGCGAATTTCAGATTCCGATTTGGCGACACTCTGGAGCGACGAACGCTTTTTCGGTTCCGTACAACGAGCGTTGAGCGCAAAAAACTGAATGAGCGTCCAAAGCGGCCGAGGCAAGGCAAACAGGCAGGCAAAAGCGATCCGGCAGAGCCGACCAGCAACAACACCAGCAACAGCAACAGCAGCAGCACCAGCAGCAGCAGCAGCATCTGTGGGGCTCAGCAACAACCACAGCAGCTATACACTCTGAGAAATACATATAATTTAATAGCAATAATAATAGCAATTTCATAAAGGATTTCAAAAGGATAAAGCTGTTTGTTAGGGCATAAAACAAGTAAAGGATTAACCCATCCTGTAGGTATAAATAAGAACTCCATAAGCTCTTTATATATTTTATTCCAACAATTTTCTTTTTAATATTCCCTTAAAACCATAAATAATTTTTGTTGTAGCCTTTGTAACCTTTAAATATTTTGCATATAAAAAACAATATTTTCTTTTATTACAAAAACTAAAAATGATTTATTTCTCTTTAATTATTTCATACTTTATCTTTGGTGCTGTTGAATAAATATTTCTGACATTCATGACATGTAAAACGGTTGAATTTATATTATAAAAAATTGTTTAATATTTAAACTATTAAATTAAACATAAATTCATGAAAATAAATATTTAAAAATTATCCAAAAATATTTCCTAAAGAAAAACATATATTTTTATTACCAAAAAAGAAGTGTTTTCAACCTATAAGACTTTTATTTAAAGTGTAACAACCGTGGCGAGCTAGTTAGTTAGTTTCGAGCCAGTATTAGTGAGAGTCAATCGCCACACACACTCGCACACACGCTCGCACACCATCGCGGCAGCCCAGCATCAGGTTGCTTAAGTCGCTCAAAGCGCCATTTAAGTTGAGTAATTAAAACAAGCGGCAGATTTGCATGTATTCGTGAAACGCTAGACTGTGTGAGTGCGATTAATTATTAATCAAGCCAAAAAAAAAAAAACAAGCAACGCTAAGGCAACAATAACAAACAAACAAGTCAGAGTCACTCGGGCAGCTGAAGACAATTACAATATTTCAACTCTCTCAGACTCCGGTCTGCGATCTGCGATCTTCGGTCTTCACTCTTCAGCCTGTGCTTGCGACTTTCTTCGGGTCTCGGCGGCAAACGGGCAAAGATTGTTACACATTTGACTTTTTGGCGCTGCCCCAACTGGTTCGGTTTATTTTTGGCTCTAAGTCGTGGCCATAGGACTGCAGCGTGGCTAATGCAAATCTAAATTGATTGCAAAATGCTTACTCACTTATGAGTAGACAATCTTTTGAGCAGAGCTCGCTTGAAGTTGCCGGACGACTTGGGTAGTTAAAAAATATCTTTGAAGTCTTAACAATCTTTTGGATAGATTAAAGTGAGTGTTTTGAGGGTTCCCAAAGGGGATAAGATACCAAAATCATTTACCATAATTCCAGTAAGAAATAAAAACTTAACATTTCAATTCATTCTTTGGTTTTAAACAATTTTTCATTATCATTTTAATTTTATTATAAATCATGCATAATTTATTCATTTACATCTGACCCTATTTAATTTTAAATAATTTTAAGGCATTTCTGACACTTATTATGTACGAATAGTGAATCTAAATCATGTTTTATCTATCTGTAAGTAAATAATTCATTAAATAATCTTGGAATTTAAAAAATATTAACAAATGTATCCCCTTTTTTATTCTAAGCTCGCAGTTATCCACTGAAAAGCAAATATTACGTATACGCCGCATATACCCAGCTAATTCCCGCTTCAATCTGGCAACGCTGGCTGCCCAAATCCAAGCAGCACACTCTTAATTCATGCTGATCTTGTGCCCTCAACGATGTTGTTGTTGCACCGTAATTAAAATATTGCACTTGTTACTTTTTCCAGTTGCCTGCCTCTTACCCTCCCACTCTGTCTTCCATCTCCTCTTAGCCTTTCTCGTGCCTGTGTTGGCCAGGAGACCAGAAACAACAACAACAAAGAGAAAAAGGAGTAGAAAAAGCACAACAAGCATGCTGACAACATCGACTTCATCGTTCGCCTGTGTCGTGTATTAAAACTTGTTCATTGGAATTTTCTAATAAATCAATAAACGCAGACAACACAGTGCCAGGAGGGGAGCCAAGGGGAGCCGGAGTGGCAGAGGGGGTGGTGGCCAAGGGGCGCTTATGGCACACAGCTGGCGGCATCGACAGACAGAGGGGCAGACCGACAGATAGCCGCACGCATCTCGCAGAGATTGCGCATTTTAAAAATAGCCGCCGCACATTTTTTTTTGAGGTTATGGAAAATTTCAGTTGTTGCCTAGTCGTTGTGATTATTTCTTGCTGTTTTCCTTTCCAACTTGATCACCAGATCGCGATTGTAGGCTATGGCCAAGCGGCAGCATTGACAACACTTTCACACAGTCATCGATGGTGCACATAGAAAAAAGCAGAGTTTAAGATTAAAAGTTTATAAGTATATTATATATGTTATAGTTGAGATGATTTAAGAAAAGTAGATAATACATTAACCATATTATATGAAATTGTATTGAAAAATTTAAGAGAATAAACTTGTAGCCATTTAAATCCCTATCTTTTTTCTATTGACAATATATAAGTGTATAGATTTTTTTAATTTCCGGTAGGCATAATTATCAAAAGACTAAAGACAATAAAGTTTATATTAATGCCTGAGCAATATTCTATTCAGAAATTGCTTTTATAGTTTCCAGATCAGAAATATTTGTTCACAAATATTTGATCAGTGTGAAACTGATTTTTTTGTTGTGTGAAAATTGTCGCTTGACGGCCTGCATTTCCGTAAATAAAGCGCTTGGGAAGTGGCAATTAAGTTAACTGTGGGCTGGCCACAACAATCAGGTAAATGCTGTAAATTGAACGTAAATCGATTGGCATTTTTTACATTTATTTTCTCTGGATATATATATTTAACGATCATCTTAGTCTCGCTTCCTATTCTTTATTTTTGTTAGTACTGACATGAAGGCCTTTCGATGCGGTAATAAACGTGGCCTATACAATTTTGTGTTGCCGACAGCAACAATGTTGCCACTAAATTTTCCATGTTCCAGGCCGATATGCTAATAGGTCTAATAGCTTTCGATTTGGCCCGCTTTACATGCGACGAGTCCGTTCGGCACATTCTAAATGTAAATAAAATGGAAATTCCTTAGAGCGGCACTGGCACTAGGCACCGGCACCGGCTGCTGCAAAAAGCGAGGCAAAAACTTGTAGAACAGGAGGAGGCACTTGTTGAGAACTTGGCTGCCTTGTTAAACGAGCCTGCAACACCCCAGCAGCAACATCACCACAACCAGCAGTGGCAGCAGCAGCAGCAACAATAAACAATGTTGCAATGCTTAATTATTTCAGCGGCAAGGAATTCCTTGCCGCAAACTTGAACTGCTTCTGGACTGTGGATGTTGCATGTTGCTGCTGATGCTGATGCTGTGGCGAAGCGTAGCAGCAATTCGATTGCGCTGCCTTACACTTAAGGTCGTCTGCTGCCAAGTCTTTTTTTTCAGGTAGTTTCAGGTAGCCAGAGCGAGAGGCAGCCCACAATCTCAATCTCAGTCACGTTGGTCAACGGCACCGCGGCGTCTGTGGCCAAGTCCCTTACACCCAAAGAAATTACAACTCATATTAAAATGTGAGTTTAGGAAATAAATAATTTAAAATTACACAAAGATTACGAAATAAATACTCTTCTTCTAAGGAGGGATTAAGGATAAATATTTAAAAGTTTTAAAGTCTCAACGATTGGCAACTTCAATTATAAATTAGATTGGAATTTGGCAATTAAAGATCACACTTAAATCAGAAAATTCGTAGTAATATTTTATATAGTTTCACCATTAATATTTCACGACTTCCTAGGCTTTTCTTTAAATGTATTGTTGCTGCTGCTGCAGTTGATGCTGGTTGTGGTCTGCCGCACCTATTTGTAATGCATTAATAGCCGAGAGGCAAGAGACGAGATCCAAGATCCCAGCCAAGAGCCGATTGACATTAAGCTGCCCATTCGGCATATGGAGAGATCAGTGCTTTTGATAAATGGCAAGTTGCAGGCCGAAATTATTAATGCCAACATCGCTTAGGCATAATTGTTTCAATGAACATCAATATCGAGATGTTGCAAGATCGAAAAAGGTGGATGGCAAGCTAAAAGCACCAATGGAAACTTTATGAAATTGATTGATGCATTCGAAGAAAAAAAAAACAAAAATAAATGAAGTTATGTGGCTATTTGGTGACTACATTTATGCTTGAGGTTAATCTATATTAATATTCGATTCTTACTTGTTGGAAAGGCCATGTCCTTGAGGAATTTCTTAATTAATTTCAACAGAATTTCGTAAGGAATTTAACTATCTCCCCCAGTTCATTGCCACAAAAGTTCACTGTACTGCAATGAATCTCCCCCGCACACACATCTGCTTCAAATTAAGAGATTCCAACCGGAGACTTAAGGCAATGAGTCACTGGCATTAGTCAAGTCAATTTCCCAGCAATATGCAAATATGCTTGTATTTACTTATTTTTTACATTTTTTATCTCTTTATTTTTCTTGCCCCCAACTAAGGCATGTGACAAGAGCGTTAATTGAACTTTGCCTATATTATATTTGTTCGGAGTGAACTTTGCCATTGTCTAGACAAATTAAGAGCAGACAAACGAACGAAGCCAACCAGCGAGCGAACGAAATTTATGTATGTCGCCCGGAGGCGTTGAACACAGTGTTTAATTGTTGGCTTTGGGGCCACGCGGCGTATGCGCAATGTTCGATGCGTTTCGCGTGTGATAAGCGTCGTCGGCTTGTCTGGCGTAGATCGGTGGCAGCTGGTGGTGTTCGGTGCTTAGTGTTCGGTGCTCGGCATTCGGTGCTTCGGGTGTGATGTCATAAGTCAACACACATCTGCCAAGAAGTGGAATCTATGCTATAGATCGGATCGGGGATCGTTAATTAAAATTTCCAGCGAGTACTTCATTAGCATCATCGTCAGCTCCGGCTGCCACGCGCTGCTCAGCTGCCGCGCTCCAATGCTTAATTAATAAATCAACGCGACACTTGCACTCCATGGCCGTATCTGCTGCGATGCCGAGCCGATTGCGATGGCGATGGCGATGGCGATGGGTTCGGGGAGGATGAGATGAGATGCTCGCCGAGATTGTTGCCATGCCGTATGCACGGGCAGACAAATTGACGCGACATTCCACAGCTGGCCATGTGGGAGGGGAGTTGCTACTGGTGGTCACTGGTCACTGGCTAATAAAAATGTTAAATATAGCCACTGCCGATTATGATGATGATGGTAATGACGATGGTGACATCTGCTGTGCCGCAGAACGGAAACGGAAATGTTTCTAATCGCCTGCGACAGATCTCGGAGTGAAGCCCTACTGATCCGATCCGTCAGTGGGCAGCATTTAATTGAAGGCAGCCGTCAATTGAAATACTTACGAGGCATGTAATGTGGGCTACCACTTCCTTGAAATCTCTTAAGAGATTATCAATTCTCTGTGGCGACCTTATTTCAATTCAATTGCAGACCCTTAAAGTGGATTTTAAACCATTCTCTAGGAAGCACTATTACTTAAACTATCAAAATAATATCAAAAAAGAGATGTTGTTTGCAAATAGTTTAACAATATATTTGTCTTTTTCACAGTATATCCCTTTGGATCAGAATATTTCTAATTTAAGAAAATACCTTAATCAACAACATTTAAAATCACATCTTACTTAAATATTGTTGTATATTTTACAGGATATCAAACTAAGTTTAAATAAAATAAAAAGGCTGATTTTGCTTGAATCAAGTAAGGTACCTTAAAACAAATAACAAATTCCTTATACAAACTCCTTTAATTAATGCCTGCTTGACTCTATCGTTCACTTCTCCAGCGCCTGACATTGATATCTTCAGACAATTCATCATAGAGACAAATGACTTTTGTGCACAGCAGCTACTTGTATATCTCAGATTAGTTATAGTATAGTTTCAAAGGAATCAGAACTTAGTCATCTCTATGCATGCACTAAGAGTGTGTTAATAACAAACCTAATCGAGCGAAAATAGCACAAGAGAGTGACTGGCGAATGTGATTATTTAATAATTGTGGCAAATGCGCGGCAAAATAATTATACTAGGCAACGTTTACTGGAAGTAAACAATAAGAAGCTTTGATAGAAGCGAGAAGCGGGGAAATCAAACAATCACAATTAGAAAAATATGCAGTCAAAGTGTTAGTTAGTTAGTAAAAAATTGCTAAATTGCAACTGGGCGCGCGTCGCGTTTTAGTTTTCCAGTTGCTAAAAATAAAGCGAAACAAATAAATTTACATTTTTAATTGCAATTATCGCTGGCTATTGTTGTAGTTGCCTGCCGCCGCTGGCTCGCCTGCCTGCCTGCCTGGCTGCTACTGTTTGCCTTTGGCGTTTTAAACAATTAAAATGATTTATTAGCAGCGCATTTTTATGAGACGCAGTACAAAAGAAATGGAAATTAAATGGAAATTACTAAGATATATTTATGCTTTCTGCGGTGATCGCATACACAAATTGATTTATCGCATATCTTTCTGCCACATAATTACGTTCGCGACAATATATAATCTTCAGGCCCATGAAATGCAACAGTTGCCGCCTGGGCTGCCGATTTCGTAACTAGGAAATGATGGCACCGCAAGGCGAGAAAGCTAATTGCCATTTTATGCTGTCACTTGAGAGCGTCGCAGAGCATAAAGATCACAAAATATTTGAATTTGAATGGATATTAAAAATGTTAATGAAAAAAGTCGTAAAAATTTTCATAGAGCAAAATTAAAGAGGAAAATCGTAAAAACAAATTTAAACGACTATTGCTTGTTGTGGCGGTTCAAGAGCAGCTCCATTAACGACGAGCTGCCCCACATATGTGCTGGTTGGGCGGCGGTCTAAGGCACGACTAGAAAATGCAGATCCATCACATTGGTACCCGTGTGCCCGGTGAGCACGTGGTAGTCGCCGCTGGCGAGATTCTTATAAAAGTTGTAGCTGTCGCAGTTTCGCAGCGTCTCGGCCAGTTCGTCGAGCGTGTGATCACCCAGATAAGACTCAATCACACTGCTGTGGCCAATAGCTCCGGCTGCATCTGTAGGTCCATCGATGCCATCGGTTCCGGCACTGAGGAAGGTGCAATCCCGCAAAGCCTCGTCGCGATGCAGGCCCTGCGACATTAGCAGGGCCAAGTGTTGACTCCGTCCGCCCAATCCCTGGCCTGTGACCTGGTAAGAGATTAACAGATGGTTACATCGATTGATCCATTATTTTTACAACCGAGTTTTACTCACTTTGATAACAGGCTCTCCGCCGCATATGAGAAACAGTGGCTTCTTGCTGGCCAAGTGCTCTTCTACAGCTCGTCTGAAGCCCGGAAAACTCTTCTCTCCAAAGGCATACTTCTCCCTCAGCTGCTGGTCATGTATGCCCTGATGCTTAGCCTCCTGGATGCCCTGCAACAGGCGCTGATAGTCACCAGCCACCTGGGTCACATCCCCTTGAACAGAGCAGCTGAGCACACAGGGTATGTAGCCGAGTTTTTCTGCCTCTTCCGCAGCCTTTGTGGTGGCTATCACATTGCTGCCTACGACGAAGACCTTGTGAGGAGGCAGGGAAGAGTTCACCTGCTGCTCCGACGACTCGAACACCTTCTGAATCTCCGGCGAGAGCTCCTGCCAAACCTGGTACTTCTTAAGAATTTCGGTGGCTGATTCACTGTTTAAAGGTTGAATGGTGGGACCGCAGGCTATCAGCTCAAGAGGATCTCCAATGATATCGCTAAGGACGAAGGTCACGAGAAGACCAGCTTGACCTGCGAAGGTGGCCAGCCGGCCGCCCTTGATGTCCGAACAGGCGATCCTCACGGCATTCAGCTCCTGAATGCTGGCCCCTCGCTTCATCAACTTGTCCGCAATAGTGCGCTTATCTTCCAGCGTTAAAGGAGCTCTGGGCAGAGGCAGCAAAGCGGAACCACCACCTGAAATGAACACGAAGAGCACGTCTTTGGAGGTCATCTTCATGGCCAGATCCTTGATAGCCTGGGCTGCTTTAAGGGCATTCTCATCGGGCAGATTATTGGGTGCTCCCTCGTAGACACTCAAACCAGATGCAACAGGTTGATGGAACTGCCTGAGCGTATTTACCGGAACACTCAAGACACCGCCGGCCGAGTAGGAACCCAAATCCTGATGAACCTTGTTGGCCATTGCCAGGACAGCCTTGCCAAATCCCACGATGTGACAGGTCTTTCCACTGATGTCTTGTCCTTCGCCATTTAGTTTCACGCAGATTTGATTCTCACCCGGCTGTGGACGCAAATCGAATCGCTGGGAATCGGCGAATATCCTCTCTGGATGCACGGCGTTTACCGCTTGTACAAAAATCTGGCGCACTTGATCCCAAGTCTGTCGCTTGGCCATTATGTAAGGTGTAGCTGTCGATCACGGCCGATCTTAATCAGCGTTGATGTTAAAATTCCAGTTCTACTTATCATTTTTCAAAACAGCTGAAAAGATATAGTATGTAAACTAGAGGTGGAATTAGCGTCGATATATAGGGAGTGTGAAAATCGATGGATTGGTTAAATATTTTGAATAAACATATAAAGCTGTTACAATTTTTTAGAGTATTTAATTAATGAAATTAATATTAAAATAATTAGAAAATCATAACTGATTTGCTAAAATGGTAGAGTAATCCGTGTTCCTAACAAAACACATTTTCCAACTCCATTATAAAGACCTATTTCCGGTGGTCCGGCAGCCATTGCAAGAGACCGTCAAAAACATGGCCTATTGTCTCAGTATTCTCAATAGCTGACTGCTATGACACCAAAAATGGAAGGCGATTTTACACTAACATTTACATTTTACATTATGTCAACATCGAAGTAAAAATGTTATGTTTAGTGATGTAAGGATGTAAATTAATCCTTGTGCAGCTGTAAAATTCGATGTATTCTAAATAAGGAATATACATATATATATAAAATATATTTTTCCATCAAAAAATAAAAAGTTGTTTTAAATTTTGAGTACCAGATACTTTTGCAAAGTTTTTTCCCCATTTTTAAACGTAAAAAATCTAATTCAAATTCAAGTATTTTTTATTATATTATATTTTATTATTATATTTTTATTATATTATTTTTAATTATTTTGCACCATAAATGTATTCTAAATTCGATCAGAAGTTGACAAACGTATATTTTAAAAGGTATTAAAATACAACTGCATAAAATTAGCTTTGCAATTAAACCTTAAAAGGTTTTTAATCCGGCATTTAGTTTGCAGTTCGTTGTTGCAGGTGCCTGGTCGCGGAACAAAATAAGTAGTTGTTAGTATTAACACTATAGCCGGAATTTTTTAAACAAACCGAAAATTTATTAACTCTTCAACTTTGCAATTGACTTAAATAATTTGCCAAAACGATTTATTGATTTGACTTTCAACGGATTAATTTACATATAACTTTCACTGATACAGAAAGAGAAGAAAAAATAAATGTTTAAAAATAAATTGGGTAATCTAAAGTTCACATATTTGATTATCCAATTATTTTCTTAAACAAATAAAAGGTAGAAAGAGTTTAATGATATATACATATATTTTTTAATGAAAAATAAAAACGTTTAAAGTAATTTTAAGTAAGGTTTTCTTTGTTTGAGTTTTAATTAACAATTGCCTAATACAAAATAATCATATTTTTATCATAAATGTAAATATTCGAAACTAGCTTTATTTGTTAATTATTTAAAGAGAGATATATTTATAATTAAACTTGGTTACTGTTTAGTTAGAATATTAATTAGGTTTACTAGTTATTTACAGAATTCTTTTTTATTTCCATTTCGTAATTGTGGTATAAAAAACATTTTCTTAGTTTACGTTGTCTTTTTTCAATTATTGTTTTATTAAATTTCCATATTGATTTATATAATCAATCCCTTTGGTGTAACGACTTCTGCGTGTTTTATATTTCGTAAAATTTTGTTTGGTTTGCTAATAAAGAATAGAACTTTGAAATCACACACATAACTTAATCCAAATGAATATATTCATAAAATGTCAATTTCATGGCAACTAACACTTGAATTACAATAAGTTAATCGTAAAAGCGTATCTAAGACTTTGTTTTTTTAGTTTTTTTTTTGTATTTTTTCTAACACAACCGCCTCGACAACCACGCGAACTTCAACTACTTTCGTTCTCGGGAAACACCGATCGAAAGTGACACCGCCATCCGCACCTGTGTGGGTGCTTATGTATGCCACCACCCAATCTTCGCTAGACCGATCGCAGTCCCCGATAGCCGCTCCACGCTCCACTTTAAATAGCAGCCGCTCCCGGTGGCCAAAACTCAGTTTACGCACAGGCTTAGAAGTTTATGGGACATGAAGTCGACAGTTTGGCTCTCTCTGCTGGGTGAGTGTATCGAAGATATGCAAATTTTTGGAAACTATTTCTAATACATGGAATATTCCTGGATGAACAGCTCTGACATGGAGTGTGGATGCAAATCCGATACTGGGGTTAACAAATCCCAACTGCAAGGTTGTACACGGCGAGTGTCCCCATGAAAATATTACCTTCTGGCTGTACTCAAAGTAAGTAAATTAAATTAATATTACATATTAATAAATTATTTACAATGCAAATTTCTAAACGCTTCTTCTTTCTATAGATCAACTCAGGATAATCCCATATTGCTAGATCCTCTGGATCTCAATCCCTTGGACTTTATGCCGCCACGCCCACTTAAGATCCTGATCCACGGATACACGGGACACCGTGACTTTTCACCCAACTCCCACATTCGACCCGTGCTACTGGATCACGAAGACGTATACGTTATTTCCATTGACTACAAGTCATTGGTGCCCGAACCCTGCTACTTCACTGCCGTGCGGAATGCTCCACTGGTTAGCAAATGTCTGGCCCAGTTGATCAACAACCTGGTGGATCGGAATATAGTCGCCAATGAGAATATCCATCTCATTGGCTTCAGCTTGGGGGGTCAGGTGGCGGGTCAGACGGCCAACTATCTGAAGAGGAAGCTGAAAAGGATCACTGGACTGGATCCGGCCAAGCCTCTATTCATCCTGGCCGGGAAAAACAGACGATTGGATCCTGAAGATGCGGAGTTTGTAGACGTCATTCATACAAATGTTTTTGGCAGGGGAATGCTGAGTCCCATGGGACATGTGGATTTTTATCCCAATGTCGGCAAAGCCGTACAGCCCGGCTGCAACAATCAGCGTCCCAGTCCCGGCAGCTGCAGTCACGATCGTGCTCCTGAATTCTATGCCGAGTCCATATCTTCCACCACTGGTTTCTGGGGTCGCCAGTGCGGCGGCTGGTTGGCGTATATTGTGAATCTCTGTTCCACAACCGGAAAACAGGAATTGATGGGCTACCACGTATCGCTGGAGTCGAAGGGTTCATATTTCCTTGACACGGCGAGCTCCTCACCCTTTGCTCTGGGCAAACAGGAGGACGTGGACAATAGCCGAATCCTGGCAATGCTTGGGCTGAATCCCGACCTCAACGAGATCCCAGGGGAATACGAGCCGCAGCTATTAGAAATCTTCCTCGAACTAGATGCCAAGCAATCCATCAAGGGAACCAATGATCTGGACAAGCAATTAAACTATATCGATCGGGAGGAGGATGAACCCTTGGTTTAAGCCAAATTATGAAAGAATTAGTAGAAATATTATTTCTATTTATTTTGAAAGAATTTAAACAATCGAATTGATTTTGTCAAATTGAAAAAATAAATTGGATACAATTTAATAGCAAATAGCAAAAAGTTTAAAAACTAATGTTTTTTATTAATTTATTTATTAGCTTAGAAAATCAAAAGATATTTTACAATAAAAAACGTCTTTGGGAAAAATAAAAACCAAAACGTTACAAAACTTCCGTGTTATTAATAAAGAACGTAATGTTATCACAGAGTGGCATGCGTTTACCCTGCAATTAAATTATTCTTTTTCATTATTATTGTGGTTACCTCTCAATGTGTAACCTTCCTCTTGCATATGCAAATTTGTCATTCTCCCGCGCTCTAACGTAAATATTTTCATTGCCAGTTTCTAGCGCCACCCGCAGCGACCTTGACCCACTGCCTCCCCCGCCCGCAGCCTTGACTCTTTTATCACCTGCCAGAGTGTGTTTTTTATATGGGCCCTCATTTTGCATGCCATTTTTAATGTTGAGCCGTGCAAATTTAATAGAATCGTGGTTAGAACGCGAGCTTAGACCTGTTTGAGCCTTAGTCATGAGCGAATATCACATTGTGGTCCTATATTTCCTGCTCCTGACAATCTCCGATTTCTGCAAAGGAGAGATTCAGCTGCGAGGTTGGCTGCCCGAGTTTTGTGTCTTTGCCGAGCACGAATGTCCCAATTCGAGGGTTTCCTTCTGGCTTTATACCAAGTGAGTGTTCCTAAATTAGGATATATAGCATAAAGGATAATCTCTGTAATCTTCCAGTCAAACCCGCAATGATCCTGTGCAATTGGACCCCCTCAATCCTCAGCCGGAACTCTTTGAGCCTCGCCTGCCGCTGAAGATCCTCATTCATGGCTTCATAGGAAACAGGAGCTTGACACCCAATCTGGAAGTGAGGGACGTGCTGCTCCAGAACCAGCGCGTCAATGTGATCTCCGTGGATTATGAGACATTGGTTCGATGGCCCTGCTACTTTCCCTGGGCCGTAAATAATGCTCCCATTGTGTCCGAATGCCTGGCCCAGATGATAAACAATCTCCTTTCCTCTGGCATCTACAGGCGAGAGGAGATCCATCTGATAGGCTTTAGTTTGGGCGCCCAGGTGGCTGGCATGGTGGCCAACTATGTGAGTCAGCCACTGGCCAGGATTACGGGTCTGGATCCGGCGGGTCCAGGTTTTATGACTCAGTTCTCGCTGCAACAAAAGCTAGATGCCAGTGATGCGGACTTCGTGGACGTCATCCACACCGATCCGTTCTTCTTCTCCATGCTGCCGCCAATGGGTCACGCTGACTTCTATCCGAATCTTGACCAGCTCAACCAGCGAGGCTGCAGCTATATCAGCAACTGGAGGTTTTTCAACTGCAATCATTATAGGGCGGCGGTCTACTATGGAGAATCCATTGTCTCCAGTAGGGGATTCTGGGCACAGCAGTGCGGCGGTTGGTTTGATTTCTTTACGCAGCGTTGCAGTTATTATTCGAATATGCCCAACTCCCAGATGGGTTACTTTGTTTCAGAGGAGTAATGAATGCAGCTGATTAATCCTTACCATATTATTGAGCCATTATTTTATATTTATTTCAGTGCCGCGGGATCGTACTTTCTGAGCACCCACGAAGTTTCGCCTTTTGCCAAGGGACCACTCATTGATGTCGAAATGGATATAGCTGAATATCGTAAATTATCGAATTTGACGACTAACTGAGATTTATTTTATTAAGCTTGTTAATACTTTTTAATATAAAATATCTGTGTTAAAACTGAAAGAAGAAACCAGCCTCTTCATTCTCTATATTAAAGTCAGTTTTCAACTGACAACATAGAAAATTAAACCTCAAAATAAATGCATTTCAAAGTGGAAATTATTTATAAAACTGTTTAAAGTAGTTAATAATGCATTTTTATTTTACATTTTTTTTATTGTTATATATAATAAAATTTAAAACAAAAATGTATATAAAAAATTCTCTTCTTTTTAATGATTTGCAATATAAATAAAAGCTTTAGTTGCCTATTTTATATTTGTTTATTTTAACTTAAAAAATATAATTCATATTTTTCGTTAAACTCTGGTATAAAAATACCAAAACAAACGGAAAGCTTCCGACGCTGAGCGAGCTTACAACCGTCGAGTGAGCACACAAAAACGAAAGACTTAAGACACAAACTTGGTCGTCAGTTGCTCCCCAGAGCGCCATCCAAGCGCACGTGTCCGCAGAGTTTGTGTTGGAGATCAAATCTCCTCGAGAGACCGCGCAAAAAAATAATAAAACCGAATCAATTTGAGGCAGCCGGAATTATGCCTCGCCAGCTTTGTCGTCGTCTTGCTGTGCACTGAAATCGAAATCGAGTCCAATGACCAGCTCTCGAGCTGGTGCTTAAGAAAGAGTTTTGCACTTTAAGCCCCAATCGTCGCCGGTTAACGAGCAGGCCTTGACCCAAAGCCAAAGCCTAACCAGCCCAGAAGAGTTATAGCCCAGTTATATAACATTACTTTCGATTGCAATTAAAACTAAAAGTAGCGTGAATTTGCAAAAACAAAAAACCTAAAAAAAAAATAGTACTACAAAAAATAATAATAATAAAATAGTAATAAAATGTGGCTCGAGTGTGTGAAGAGACCGCGTTGTGCATCTTTTTGGCTGCAGCTGCTCTGCTGGAGTCTTGCCCTGTCCCGCCTGGAATTCGCCGGTTCGTATACATATGTCGTGTGCTAAAAGAAACTCTGCGGGCAAAGGAATGCCCAATGCTCAAGCGAGATAAATTTAAGTTAAACTTTTACTTTCGCCCTGCGGTTTGCCGTTTGGCACCTTTATTTTTTTGGCCAAAGCTGCCATGCCTTTCTTTTGGCCCTGTCATTGTTGCGCCAGTTGTTGTCGTTGTCGTTGTTGTTGCTGTTTATGTTTCTGTTTCTGTTGACATTTCAAATTGACGTCGGCATAAATTTCAGTTTTAACTAGTTGCACAATAAGTTTAGCCACCAAGCTGCTTGCTTTTCCCTTCCGTGCAGTCATCCAATTGTGACCTTGCCTCATATTATTGGTCAACAATAATGCTCGTGTATATAAATATCACCAAGAGCAGCATCTCTCCGAGTGTTGCACCTACAAGTACACACAAGACTTCATTCATTTCAGTTGGTAGTGGCTCATCCATCCCACATACATTAAGACGTATACTGCCTTGTCACGGCGCGGCTTTTGTAATTCCTCGCACCTCGTTAATTAATTGGCCCCCACTACCGTTTTGAATTTGTTTTTTTTTTTTTTGCTTTTGGCGCTCTGGAATCGCTCATAATTCGGGTCTTATTTTAATACTCATATTTATGGATCTGCCCCTGCACCTTGACACTCTTCGCAGGTGTGTTTATTTCGCAGCTCTTGCGATATTTACTGCCAGGCATTGTGTTATTGTTGCTACTGCTGCCGATGGAGGTGTCATCGCTGGGGCCGGCTAATGGGGCGTATGCGCGATGCCGGCGTGCGTGTCACGGACTCACCCGGTTTCGGAGGGCCAGGGACGGGTCCACGGTCAGTAGCTTAAGGCTTTTGGAATATAGAATTAAGGGTTCAAGCGAGGGCTACAATTAATCACGCTTGCAGGTTAATGAACCCAGCAATTATGGCCACAAACTGGGCCAACAATCAAACGAACTTGAAGCCAGGAAATACCATATAATAACCACGTATTAAGCAATTTAATAAGAATTTTGTGAACATGATTGAAAAACACAAGCCTTGAAGGTAAAACATAAATCTCTGCTTCGATTTGGATCCGGAGTCAATTGGTCAATAATCCCCATGTAAAAGTCCGAGACAACAATGATCATGAGTCATGGCAAACATTTCGGGGCTATAAACAAAAAACACAAAAACCCATAAACAAGCTGAAAACAAACCAAAAATAAATAAAAAGCGAAGAAAAAGCGAGCCAACCCAAAATCATCTTTCACTTAGCAGGCGATGAGTATCTTGTATTTATTTTGGTTTTACTTTGTCGTGGCCAACATCTAATTTCGTTTCCCTCCTTCCGCATTCGACGGCTTCCGTTTCGGGTCTGATTTGTGTTAGTTGGGCAGAGTTTTCCCCCGCAAATGCAATTTCCCCATGCCATTTTCCCGCCAAAAAAAAGGTATAAACAAACCGAAGGAAAGGCATTTAATTGGCATGCGTAATGCCCGAAAGAAAATGAGAAAATAGAAGAGAAGCAGGGTGGGGGTTAGTTCACTTTTTTTTTCTTGGCTTACATAAGACAAAAAACGCGATTGTGAAAAACAAATGAAAACAGAAAACCCGAAACAATTGAGGCATGACCGTTGCTAATTAAAGAGTGGTTAGCGGTTACTAAACGCTGAATTTGTGGGGGAGTTTACATGATGTTTACCTGCTGCTGCCGCTGCTGTCTGATGTAAAAATATGCCCGTTGCATGATTAATTCGTTCAGCTGCTGTTGGGTCTACCGACTTTTTGAATGACAACATGTCAGCCTGTAACGGCAGTGTGTCGTTGGGATATATGTATGGTATGCCCTATAAGGCAATAGCTACTCCTATCTGCGAATATTTCCCGTGACCAACCAACCGACAAGAGTCTGCATCTGCAACAGTTTTCCCATACCGGTTGCATGACTCCGGCTCGCGGTTATCGCCCAAAGTTCGAGTACGAGTACGAGTTCGAGTGCTCCAAGTGGACTGCAAGTGGGCCACTTTGTGGTTGGTAATTGGTAGTAGGTAGTATTTGGCATTTAGCGCCACCAGCTGAGCTAGGCTGAAGGCCGATTCTCTTGGCTTTCGGTTAGATTTTTAATTTGGCAATTTGGATTCAAAGCGCATTCCGGCGACTTCTTACGCATGCGGTGAGCTAACGTTGCTGCCAGTGACAAAGTAGTGTTTTAATGGAACTAGTTCGAAAACTAGGCTTAAAGTCATGAAAATTTAATAAGAAGTTTACATTTAAGCTGCATTTTTTAAATATTTGATTCACAAAATCTGTAAAGCCTAATTAATATTAAATATTAAAAAATGTAGGAGAAAATAAGGAAATTTTAATCGTGTTTCCTGTTTAATTTATTTGTAAACGCTGCAAATTGCATTTTTTGTAAGGTTTAAAGTATATTTCTAGAATATTTATCTTAACACCATTACAAAATATTATTAAAATAAGATGTTTATTGCTTTGTTGTTTATCAATCAATCAATTCAATTCCTCATGCAAAATTTAGAACTTTTAGTTTCATTTCTTTTAATTTAAAAGACTGTTTAAATATTGACTCTTATTTTTCAAATCTCGTTACTAACTTACCTTAGAGATGAAGTTAAAATAACAAGACAATGTCTTAATGCAATGTTTAAGCCGCAGAACCGCCTATGAAAAACCAGCTCCACACAAATGCGAACCACTCGACGCACATCTGTTCCCAGCCAACGAGCTTCAAGTGTCGGATAAGCCGATCTCAAATGGGTTTTCCTCGTGAATCAGCGAATAAATTACGCATATTCATTCCGCATCCAGTATTGTGGTTGCCAGCTCCAGTTATATCATGAGCAGCACGTTTTGTCAAAAATAAAAAAATAAAACTAGCAAACAACAAACAAAGAGCGTCACTTCCGTTTTTGGCGCTACTTTTACTTTCTGCAGCGGCAACATTGGTGCTGCAACAGGCGCAGCCACACATATTGCAACTGCAACAGCAACGGCAATCGCATGACATTTGCAGCGTGCCAAATTGCAGGCATTCAATGTCGCTGCCAGCGGCTTATGCAATTAAATGTAATATCAGAGAGCGAAACTAGTTTGTCAACTTGAGTGGCATGTCTAAAGACCGAATCTCATATCCGAATCTCCTACACAAAAATTTAAGCAAGGCTTCATATGAACTTTAAATTAATTCTATATTTTATAGGATCAAACTTTAAAGGTCCTTATAAATAATGTCTTCTTTTTTCGACTTGGTAAAAAGTATTTAGTTGGCCGTTAATAATGACAAATTGCTATATTAATATTATTTATTTTATAGATAATAATTTAAAATGAATTCTTATTTATTTTCTACAATATTTTCCTTACAAAATTGTTTTTTGTGCACCTTTCAACAGCTGGCCAAAATGCGGGAGTTGTTGCCGCTGCTGTGGCGGCTGGCCAAAACCAGACGCAGGTCTATGTGACGGAATCTTGTCTGCAGAAGCCATACCGCTGTCCGCACCCGAAGATCCAGTTCTACCTGTACACCCGACGCACCCAGGAACAACCGGAATTCATAGATGTCCTGGATGCCAACGCCCTGTACTACACGCACTTCAATCCGCGGCATCCCACGAAGATCATCATCCATGGCTTTGGCGGCGGCAGAACTTTGAGTCCCAGTCCGGATCTAAGAGAGGCCTACTTTAGCGTTGGCGAGTACAACATCATTATCGTGGACTATGCCGATGCAGTCAAGGAACCATGTCTTAGCCAGATGGACTGGGCTCCTAGGTTTGGCAGTTTGTGCATCTCCCAGCTGGTGAAGTACCTTGCCCGGCATCCGCGTGGCGTCCAGCCGGATGATCTGCATTTTATTGGCTACAGTGTGGGTGCCCACATTGCTGGCCTGGTGGCCAACTACCTGAAGCCTGAGGAGGGCAAACTGGGCAGGATCACAGCGTTGGATCCAACGATATTCTTTTATGCGGGAGCAAATAACTCAAGGGATCTAGACACCACCGATGCTCACTTTGTGGACGTGATGCATACTGGTGCCGGGATCCTGGGTCAGTGGCACTCCAGTGGCCATGCGGATTTCTATGTCAACGGCGGCACCAGACAGCCCGCCTGTGTGGGTTCGGCGACCTTGTTCCGTGAGTTTTAGAGGGGTTTTAGAGGGGAAACATAAACTTTATTATAAATTAACCCCCAGAGACCTTGGCCTGCGATCACACAAAGGTCACACCGTACTTCATCGAGTCCATAACCACGACGCGGGGCTTCTATGCGGGTCCTTGCCCCAATTTGTTCACCTATCTGATAGGCTGGTGTGAGCCCAAGGACTCGGAGTATGTGCTGATGGGCGAGCACTGTTCCCACAAGTAAGTGGGGTCAAATTGTCAATAGATTTAAGTTTCTAATTTAAAATTATTTTATTTTCCTGACAGAGCTCGAGGGAACTACTACGTGACCACCAATGCCAAGGCGCCCTTTGCTCGCGGCTTTCCGGGCAAGGGGCGTTCCAATGGGGAGTACCAGGGAGTGCGGAGATAATGCTGAGCTCTATAACCCATTAGATCGCTTCTGTTCATTAGTGCAGGCAGTTTCCCAAAGATTCAGGCCCATTCTCTGATTTAATTTGAATTTATTGAAATCACTTTGGTTGACCGCCTGCATTTCTGCATCTTTTACACCGTAGCACTCATGTGATTTTAGCTTGTTTCCTAATTGTGTAAACCGATTATTTGATATCTATTTATTTCATATTTTTGTTTCTAGTTCTAACTGCCGCCATTGTAGTTCCGGGACTTGTACAAATTAAACGTTAAAAATCTAATCATTAAGTCGTAGGCTGAAAATTGTATGAAATAAAACGAAATGCATTCGATATTTTGGCATAATTTTTAACATGTTCGTTTTATTGAATTCCAAATACATTTCTTTAGGTATAATTTTGTTCTGTTTAATTATGATCTGTAAGTATGGTATTTCGTATATTTCAGATGGGTTTCAGTTCCATATTTCGGTTAACCAAATGGAAATTACCAATTATATATATTATCAAGCTGTATGTTCAAATGAATAGTTATTTACTGTGGTTTTCTTTAACTTTTTAGGAATATTTATTGTTTATTTTTGCTTGGTTTTTAATGAGCATACACTGAAATACACAAGTATATATTAATTAATTAATTTGGTTTAACTACCATACAAATAATACAACATGGGCGGGTGTTGCCAGAAAAGGGATCGATCGATTCGTGTCTTTTTATGTTAGTTAATTTAATTTAATTTTGATTTAATGTTTAATATTTTGTATACAGAACTCTCAGTAAACACAAAGAATATTTTGTCACTAGGTATTATATATACACAGTTCAAGTACTCGATTGTTGGTTACAATCACTACATTCGATTTACTTAACCATTGGATACAGTTCTCATGGTTTTACCTTAAGGATTGAGTATTTATCTGAGTTATATTAATAGCGATTTATACTGTTAATGGCATTATGACCTTGTGCGCCTATATTTCCGGATGAATGTGCCTGGATTTGTGGGTTTTTTGTGTTCACTCATAACATTAATGGTTGGCTAGTAGTTAAAATACCCTAGATATAACCCGTTTTCATGGTTTAACATTAATTTGGGTGCGCCTGTTTACGATTTAGCTATGCAGTTGGTTAAATTTTGGCATTATGTACACTTAAATTACTCACAAAAGCATTTAATGATGGCATTCAGCTATTAGATACATAAAAATACTTATTTACAGTGCGTCGCATAAGTAGCAAGCAAAAGACTTAACCGTGGCTTTCTGGTTAACATATATCTATGTCATTATTGTCCACACAGCCCCGAGAGCTTGAGTATCTCTCAAAAAACGAAAAACAAATTAATTAACAATTAAGGTGAGTTCGTGGCAGGTGAGAGTCTCGTAGGTGTTCGTCTCTCCTGTTTGAATCTCGAGTTAAAAAGACACCATATACTCGTTCGAATATGGCTTAACAGTATCTATGATTTTATTTACATAAATGATTTTTGTTACTATGCTAATATTACACATACGCCCCATTGGCCAGCATTTTGTTTGAATTGCCTGCAATAGGCATTATTCGCACAAAACTTTCGCCTAAAATCAAAACTGATAAAACACAAATTTAATTAATTTAATTTAATTTCTTTTAATTTAATTAAATTAATTAATTAACTTTTTTTCGAAGCTTATTCCATCTATGTATTGTCGCTTTCACAAGCAGTGTTAATTGTTAAATCTGCATGGGAAATTCATTCCCGCAGAATATAACATTTAAAATTGTAATAATTATTTGCTATTCTTGTAATTATTTAAAGTAGCTAAATAGTAGAGTATGTGCGTAAATCTTTATTCGCTGCGCTGTACAAATTACGGTATAAGAATTGACTCTTTTAGTTAGAAAATTTTCACACTTTTAATACATAGTGATTTATTTGTGAATAATTTATATTACCATTAAATAGTTATCTATAATTGTATACGTTAATATAGTTTAATACCTTGCGATAATATACACACGATTAGTAGTAATGAAAGTAAGTGCGTCTAAGTGCGTGTTTTGTGGCAGTAATTGAATTTTTAAATAATAAAATTAAATTATAATAAAATACTTAATTGTGCATTAAATAACATAATTAAATTAGGTCTAATTGTGCATTAAAAAGTTAAATTTGTGCGTTTAAATCAAGGTTTGGTGCAATATAAAAAATATATTTAAGAAAAGTAATAAATTATATATTTAAGAATGTAAAATAATGGTTCCTGAATTTATTTACAATCTACTGAATACTTTTTATAAATTTAATCATTTAGAGAGATTTAAAGAGTGCTAATATAACATTTAATATTAAGTTATAGAGCTTTTAATTTGAGTTTCAGGAAAGGGAAACATTAAAAAAACTTTGAAAGGTTTTAAAGTTTGCAAAGAAACCGTTTTTCTTGAAAATGAAACTCAAATTTAAGTTTAATTTTAAATATTATAAATGGTTTAGTAGCAATTTTTTAAATTTCAAAGCCAGTACAAGTTATAAGAAAGGACTACAAGTATTTGAGAAATTTTTTAAGAATCCATTTAAAAAACATGCAAAATATCCTGGCTTTAAAACCCCCAAAAAAACTGAAACCACTTTGTATAATTTATACGAATTATTTACTGCCTATCAAGTAGTGAGCATATGAAGACCAAGTCTGAGGTTATATGCGCCTACCACTATCTACTTAAGTGTTATGATTTTAGTACCTACATCATGCCTTGCTCATGTCCTTCCTACACAAGAGCTTACCATATACATGGGGTGCTTTCGAGAAGTTTGGTGAGACAAACAAAACTCAAATGTGTTTTAGGGAATGGGGTATTTTATGTATGAATATTCGATTAGCTAATACTTTGTTTATGGTTATCATTCGTGGCGAACATCAACAATTGCTTAGGTTTGATTAAAATGTTCTCATGCTTATATCCAATAATTCTTTACACAGAAGATAATATCGTCAACGGTAATAAAACTTGCAGCCTGCACTGGCTATCTGCAGAGTTAACAACAATCTTTGGCTATATATATATTATATATATGTATATATAATTCTGCATACACCCTTTATACGTATATATTGAGTTAAATATAAGTATTACTTTCTTTGAGACGTGGTGCGTGTCTGGATTATGTGTGGTTTATGATATACACATGTGTCGAATATATATATATTCCAGTAATTTCCCTTTCTTGTGTTTACCCATTGCTATGCATTTTGGTTTCTTTATTTTTTTGTTTTTTTTTTGTGGAGCTTGTAAATAGAAGTTCGCGGAAGCGAGGCCCTAAACTATGCTTTATTTTAGTGCGTCTGTGGGGGGGGGGGGGG
>VNJN01008371.1:212421-296844 GCA_008042485.1 Drosophila mayri
GGGGGGGATAGTGGTTGTGGAAATGGTATTTTGGCTAACGGTATTGCTGTCTCTGCATATGTAGTTTCTCTGTTAGGTACATAGTTTCATTGTGTTAGTGTGGCATGTGGAACCCATCATTCATTCACTGAAAACTTATTAATCTTTTAGTTAAATATGTAGTTCGCTATTCACAGAAATGCCCAGGCAAAGGTCCTTTAAGCACTAACTTAATTCTCAAGACCTACGTCTAGGCATTCCTGACTAAGAATTGCCGGACTTGAGGCCTTAAGTCTGTTTAATTTAAATATAAATTTAAAGTTTAAACATATATTTATCAACGGCAAAGAGTATTTCAATGATAACTAACACATTTTCAGACCAAGGCCTCAGGTCCAACAATCTCTATCTATTTCATTTAAATCTTTATCTGTAGTTATATCTTTTCTGCAAGTATTTCTCGCTGCAGGACCAAACTTATCAAGTAGAAAGAGTGAGTTGGAAATAACTTTAACGGCACACCAAGAAAAAACAATAAATTTGTAACGACTTCCAGCCATAACTAAAAGCTATGATATATATGAATGACCGGAGTGAGGCTCTTACTGCTGCTGCTGATATCCCTGCGGATCGTAGGACGGCATTTGTCCCCCAGAGACCGCATCCTGCGTGTACCCATACGTATTGGACACATCCCCATACGAGGGCGGAGCATCTTCCTCGGCAATGGGTGCAGAGGCTCCAGCCATGGCAAAAGGATTATTAGCCACATGACCGGTGGCACCGTAGCTAATGGCATTCGACTGCTGCATCTGACTTTGTTCAGTGTACTCGGGGGCGCCCTTAATTTATAGATTTTTAAAATAATATATTACAAAATAATTTTAAATTATACTTATTACATTTAAAAGAAGTAACTTTAGGATTGTTTCACTTACAAATGATGTCTCCTTCATGTAGTTGCCCAACATGCCCGCTTGACTGGGATCTGTGTTGGTGATAGCTCCAGCTGGTGGTGCCCACACCTGCTGCTCCTCAGCCGGCGGCTCAGCCCATGGCTGCAGTTCCCCGGAGGCGAAGATGCCATAGAAAGTGCAGCCAATAAGATGGACACAGGCGGCCAGGGTGAACACAGTGGTCCAGCAGCCGGTGGGCTAAGAGAAAATATTCAATTGAATACGAATTTCCAAGGATTTAACTTTATATTTTATATTTATTAAATTCCTCTCTTAAAAACTTATTCAAAATTAAATTTAAACATATTACTTGCTACTTACATTGGCTTGGATAAGACCATCAAGGGCATAGGGCACTATGATGCCAGCAAGCGTGCCAATGCCGTTCGAGAGACCCATCAAAATACTGGCATAGCGAGGAGCAATGTCCAGATGATTGACATTATAGCCAGAAATAGCAAAGCCGCTGAAGGCCACGCCGCAGGTCAAGGCAAACATGGCACCCGTCTGGAGAAGATGAAACATAAATAAAAATAAAATAAAAATCCTGAAATAACCGCACAATAAATCAAACACTCACCGCCGTTGAGGAATGTGCCACAAATAAGAAAAACAGTCCCTCCATTCCGAAGCCGCCGCAGTTGAAGAGCTTCCTCACATTCGTGGTGGACAAGATGCCATTTTTCCGCAGATGATCGGCCAACATGCCACCAAAGGGAACTATCGTGGTCATAATCAAATGTGGCAACGAGCCCACAAAGCCCGCCTCCTCCACCTTGAAGCCGAACTTGTGCTTGAGGAACGAGGACTGGAACAGCACCAGAAGATAAAAGTTCCAGGAACGGCAGAAGTTGGCCACAATGATGGCATACACCGGCATCGAACGCATCATTTCCCGCCAAGGAGTTGTCGATAGCGACGGCATCGATGGGTGAGCCGACTCTCCCAGTGACTTTTCGATGTACTTCAGCTCGGGTATGCTGATCGCAGGATGTTTGCGCGGATTCTCAAAGCACAGCCATATCCAGAACATGTACCATATAATGCCGAAGACACCGTAGGCGTAGAAGGGTGCCTGGTAGCCTACGGCATCCGCTAGGAGACCGGAAAGCGGAAGGCCCACCACCACGCCGGCATAGGAACCGGAAAAGGCCAAGGTGGCCAAGCGAGAGCGCTCCATAGGTGGAGCCCAGAAGCGCCAGATGCCGTGGCAGGCGGGATACGTAACGCCCTGGGAGAATAAAGGAGGATTTAAATAGGTTTATCCACAGTATGAGTACAGAATTTTCCTGCTTGAAGATATCAATCCCTCAAAGACAATAATTATTAGAAATTTATTTAATATTTTCAAAATACTTTCAAAAATTTTCTGGTTATCTTTAAAGAGTAAATTCTTCTTCTAAAACCTTTTTTATTTACTTAACATACTTTCTTATTCATCGTTCTGAAAATCTTTTCAAATTTCAAGTGGTTTCTAATATTTGTGCAAAAAAAAGACACTCAAGGAAACACATTTTCCCCAAGAAAAATGACAAACTCCCCAGTCCAAACAACACAAAGAAATCGCATTAAAATAAATGCTTTTGTTATTTTTTCCTTTGCCTTCCGCAGAGCCCCACCCTTTGAGGGCTTAGGACATGTTTCCATTTCACATATTTGCTTTATCATAAAGCAAAATCTAAACCCCCTCCTCCCCAGCTTCTGGTAACCCTCCCTTTCTTTTCGCAACATCACGCAGCCGTAATCCCTGGCTTTGATCTGTGGCGAAATCGAATTCGGTTGATTCTGGTTACATACCTCAAAGAGTCCTTGCAGGACACGGACGCAAATCACCACATGTCCGTGCATCAGCGTCATGGCGAAGGGAACGAAGAGATGCAGCGTGGCGGAGCTGACGATGGACAGGCCAAAGATCTTGTTGGCCGGAAACTTGGAGGCAATGAAGCCGCCGGGAATCTGCGTCACCAGGTAGCCCCAGAAGAAGGACGAGTCCACATGGCTCTCCACGGCAACAGTCCAGTTCATGAATACCGTCTGAAAATATAACCGGAAACGGCATTAGGGGGTGAGTTGTAGAGCTCAGCAATCATTAAACACTGCCGCAGGCCTTTATTAACGAGCGTCAAGGCGGATGGCGTACACAATGCTCTCAGTTTCAAATGGATTTCTCTTATATGCGCTGCGGGGGCGTGGTCCTTGTGTGTGTGCGACTTTTGAGTGATGCCCACACACACTCGCCCTAATTGACAAGAGAGCTGGCTTTTCGCCAAACGAGGCGAATTTGATGGCCCCCCACGCTATGATGTGAATTTCTGCTCATTTATTGTCGTCAATTTGATCAATTTAAATTGTGGTCTTAACAGACATGCAGAGGGTTTTAAAGGGAACAAGTGTCAATTATTTAAGGACATTATCTAGCAAGGGAAATGCTCAAGGAAAAGTCGACATTTAAAGACTTTTATTTATTACAAATAAAAATCTCTCTAAGCTTTTAAAGCGTTAAATCTTAAGACGTTGAAAAATTATTAAAAATTATATTTAACTTACAGTTTATAGTATTTATTTAATGCCAGAAATTTAATTAATTTATAAATAACATGCAGAGGGTTTTAAAGGGAACAAGTGTCAATTATTTAAGGACATTATCTAGCAAGGGAAATGCTCAAGGGAAAGTCAACATTTAAAGTATTTTATTTATTACAAATAAAAATCTCTCTAAGCTTTTAAAGCGTTAAATCTTAAGTCGTTGAAAAATTATTTGCCACTTAATTTAAATGCAAAGCCATTTCCTGCTAAGAACATCGTTTCATTATATATTTAACTTACAGTTTATAGTATTTATTTAATGCCAGAAATTTAATTAATTTATAAATAGCCACTCACTCCGTTATGCTCGCCCTTAAGCTTGGCGGCGGACATGTTGCAGCGCATGCCAAAGGCGATCATGAAGCCCACACAGGCCATGGTGGCGATTGTGTAGCGGGCCGGCATGCAAGGACACTCCGCCTTGCAGTACTTGTCGATCTTGCGCAGCGGTGGACGCTCGATTTCCTCAAAGGAAGCGGGCGAGTCCGGCCGATCGTCGTCGTCGTCGTAGGCATGGCCACCGCCCGGACCTCGCCCTTCACGGTCACCACCCTCCATCTCCTCGTAGCCACCATGACCACCATGATAGCTCTGCGATATCTCGAACTTCTCCATGTTGGGCTTCAGGCTGAAAGAGAGGAATAAATAATATTTATTATAAATATATGAATTCCTTGGGGCTGCCTTGTTAAAGACTGGATTTTCTTGAACATTTTTTATCCCAAAACAATTGCCTCTAAGGATATAACTCCTGCCAATTAGAGCGGTGGCAGGTCAAATCAACAGGTCAACGAGAGGGCGTGAAAACACAAATATTTTCGGCTTGTTAGCAGCAACAGCTGCCAGTCTAGCCCACCATCACCATTCACCCCAACAAATGCAAGGTGGTTGTTGTTTTTCCCAGCCAAGGTCCCCAAGGAATTGCGGTAACCGAGGGTAGGAAATGCCACAGAACTTGCCTTGCCCCTGTGCCTGGGAATATAAAATTCAATTTTATTAAGTGTTGATAGCATTGCCAGGGGTATTTAGAGTTGATTGGTGCAGGTAAGAATCTTAAATCGCATTTCCAGATTTGATTTCCGAGGCAAACAGGTGCCGTCAGTTTAAACACAGTTAAAAGACCTTGTCGCCGGCTGATTGATGGATGTGTGCTCGGTGGTGGTGACCCACACGCCTCTCACTCCATTGCTATCCATTAACCCCGGGATAAGTGACACATCTCATCGCAGATAGCCCCTCTATTGGCATTTTTCTTCATAAATATCCAGACAAAGTCCCCCCTAAGTATGCAATATAAACTAATAAGGAGCAGCCACCAGCCGAAAACAAGCCACTACAGTGGATAACTTTGTCGTCGAAGTCGAAGTCGCCGCCTGTCACATAACTCAACTGTCTGCCGCCAACGCTACCCTTGTCTGGTCACGCAGGAGCCCCTGGAACAATAACGGCAAACAGGAGAAGAACCCCAGCTACAAGGATCTCCTTGCGTCCTTCGCACATCGTCTCCTGCCTTGACCGACTTTAAGGCTGACGCCAATTTTTATGCGGCGATTTTTATTTGCCCTTCCAAGGGCAGAGGCTTGCGTAATGTCCATCATTAGGTTTTGCTGTGTGCCAAAAAGACGTTTCGATTACCATTTCAAAGGCATATTTTCAAGGACTTGACATTTAAGGTATTTTGTGGAAAATTTGAGGAATTCTAGAGAAGAAATCTATGATTCTTGTTAAAAAAAATCATAACTAATAAGTAGAAAGTAGAAAGTAGAAAGTTAAGAAAAACGATTTATGGTTTAGGATTTGGAAGTTATAATTGCAAAGAATAAATCTAATAAATTATCAATTGAAGAAATAATTTCAAATTTTTCTTAAAAACAAGTCTTGGGCTCCTTTTCATTATCCTTTTTGCAGTTAGAGTATCTCTTCGTCTGTTACCAGGAAATAAAAAAATCACTGGTTAAGTCCTCGAATAAAGCCACTTTTTTGACGTCTCGCCAACTATCTTTGGCGCTAAAGTTTTTGGTTTGATTGTCAGTAAAAATGTTGCAGACTCTTTGGCGCCGCATAGATTACGGCTAACTGGCGCCACAAGCCGAAGGATGCTTTTGACTTTAACGTGGCCATGTAAATGGGGCAAACACCAAGAGATATATAAAATACTATATATATTTGTTTGTTTGCTCCAACAACTGAGATGCTGCGGCACTTGAGGCGGGTCGGAATGGTAATGGAGCGCCTTGTCAGCAACACGACTGCGTCTTCAATGACAATTCTAATTTCATTTTCACTGGCAAGGATAAAGGAACTGCTTCAGCTGACGCCCCCGCGAAGAGGCATTTCAATTTCTTCGCGCCCAAGTGCCACTCGAGGACTTCAGGCGCAGGTCTTCCTGCCTTCCTGGCAACTGCTCGTAAAAATCAATTTCATTTGCGTGTGCCACTGCAGCAGCCCTTCTTTCCGTTGGCATGCAACACATTCCTTAATGAAAGCGATGTGCCACCTATTGTTCCAATTTCTAATTTACGCTCAAGGTCCTTGAGAAATCGGGGGAGTGTGAGTGGGATTTGTGGCGTGCCCCATGAAATTGCATACCGCTTCCAGGCACACACACTCGCATTCATTGAGTGTTTGCCCAATATGCTTTACTATGGAGTACAACTTTATTGATCTCGAGGGCGGCAAAGGTGCCGGAAGCCGGAGTTGAAGCCTCCGGACACGTGCTGCCAACGTGCTTGGAATTCCAGAGACATCGGTGAGCTTCGTCGGCATGCCAGCGCGTCCATTGTTACCGGCACCAGGACTTTAGGAGTGCAACTGCCCGGCTACCTCGTCCTGGCCCACCTCTAATGACTTGTTAAGCATGCCAATAATTTCACAACTTCCCCGGGATCGACACGTGCCGAAGTTTCCCGACGCCGGCTAGTCGCAAGTGCGTATCAATATACATATTTACTGCATTATCCTGGGCGGCATGGTCAAGTTCATCCAACCACGAACGACGACCAGCCTTGCGTTAAATTAAATTCTACTTTTTTTCTATCCGTTGTGCCTCTAAAGTCCATTTGATTGCAATCATATTTCATTCTGGGTTTAATGCTCATTGTCATCACGCTACACTTGTCAACAAAAATTATGTATTTTGACGTTATAAAGTCGTGGTCTATGGGTAATCTTATAAGAAACATAAAATATATAATATATATATTCAATAGCAATATTTATACAGGTCCTAAGATTTTAATTTTAATATAATATTTTAACTTTTATATTTTGAAAGAAAAGTATAAAGATAGATTAATATTCAAGGTAAAATATAAAAACAGACAAGTAAATAAGTTTTAAATAAGAAAAAGTATAGGAAATATAAAAACCAGTACTTATGGAAATTATATATATTTTTTAAGTCATATTTAAACCAACAAAGAAACAATGTATTTATTAAAATGCTTATAAAACTTTTCCTCTTCCTGTTTTTTTTTAATTTTTGAGCTCTCTTTATTTTACATGTTATCTTAATTAAAATCCAAATAAAAACGGGTAAATGTTCATTTAATTTTAATTTATTTAACACTAAAACCCTGCAGCCTGGTGGTCTATGAATATTAGTATCATGCTCTCTTCGATTCGATTATCCTGGCACACTCACCCGCCGAACACGCCCGTCGCCTTCTCCTTAAACGCCGTCAAGCCCTTCATGGCGATGCTGCGGTGTTGTCCCCGATTTCCTTCACTCCTGAATCCTTACTCCTGACTCCTCCCTGCGCCTGTCTCCGGATCGCTGAGTCCTCCGCCTGAGTCAGCGTCTGTGTTGTGCTTCGCTGCCTGTTCCGCTGTTATCACTTGTGCGCATAAATGTGTTATGTTGCCTACTTCACGGGGGATTGCCGTGTATATAAGCGTAGCGAATCGGCGGCGGTTAATTTCCGTGAAGCCGGCACAAATTTGATGACTCTATTTTCGGGTTGGCTCGCTTGGTAGCTCAGCGGGGGCTCTTCACTTGGCCGCCATATAATTTCGCTTTTTGGCCGGAAAGTTGTTGCATTTCCAGTTACAGTGCCTGCAAAAGAGATTTGTACGGGTTATTAATGTGTCCACCGATTTGTGTTCTGTCGCTGATAAGCAAAAGCCCCGTACAATTTCATCATTTTGCACATTTCTTGTAAGCGGCTTATGTTCATAAATTTCCTCAGGGGGATGACGGCTGGTGGGATGGGTCTCGGAAAAGTTTTTGTGGGTCGGGAAAGCATTTTGTAAATATTTCTGGCTTTGTTGGCTATTTTGATTGCCTTTTATGCTTCATTTAGTGTGGGTGTGTCTGAAATTTGAGTAATATTTTGGTTGGAACTAAGCCCTAATCTGAAGGGTTAGCAAGAGTGGGTCGAAAGTCATTTGGGGTTCTTATGAAATTGGTATTTTAATTGGAATAAAATTTAATACATTTGAAGGTCTTTGTTTAATGCTTTTTAGCATTTACTTTTAGGTTAACATAATAAAATAACTAAAAACCGGATTTTAATGGGATACCAATCTGTGTAACTTTTATGGAAAAGAATACAGAGTATTTATTTAAAGAATTTTATTAATATTGATTGCAAAAAGTTTGTTTAATAAGTACTTCTTATACCCTGAAGTCATTAAAAATTTCAAAATCGAACCATAAATCAATTAAACATTTAAAAACTATTATTAAATTATAAAAGCGTTGACTTAGCATTATAAAATGACAAATTTAAAAGTTTCGTTGATTACACAGAGATCTTTTTAGTTCTTCACATAAGCTATTAAAATTTCTCTATGGTTAAAATATACTCCCCTATTTTTTAATAAAATTTATTCCACATATTTCTTGATATTCCAAGAATTTTCCATTAGAGCCTCTTTCCTCCCAAAAAAACCATTGCTGTACTTTTGACCTTTAGTCATTACGCCTACTTACATGCCACACTAAAGTTACGTAATCCATTTTTCCGATGTGCGCGATTATGTAATCGTTGGTTCAGTAGAAACTGAGCAGAGTTTTCGTTAGTTTTCGGGCTTAAATTATGTTTTGTTAGGCAACAAAATTCGTTATGTGTTATAAACTTTTTTGTTGTTGTTGGTTATGATATCACAAATAAGGTACACAGATAACAGATTATATAGATTGATTAAACACTACGCGATACGCTGGAAGTAGGGCAATAGAATAAATTTTAATTAATAATCAAAAAGGATCATAGAAATATGTTGTGATTTTAAATCATTTTCTTTCATTTCATTTTAAGGAATCAAAATCACTAGAAATTCCTGATAATATAGTTTTAATGTTTTTAAATTTATATAAATTTGTGGAAGATCCATCTCACATTTTCTGAACAACACACGCCCCGCAAAATAAATATATGAAAAATAACTAAAACGAAAGTTAAAACTTTGGGTAAACCAAATAAAAACTTAGAATGTGGGACGACAACATTCAGACAGAGTTTGACCACGAGCCCGGCGGCAGGACGACGACGACGACTAGGATGGCGATCCGAATCCAACTCTGTCTGAAGACTGTGTGCCAGCCAGGTCGCATTCAGCCGCGTTGTGGACCCCAGCCGAGGATCGTCGGAGGACAGGTGGCGAGATGGTTGGAAGGCGACGCCAACGGATACATAAGCAGTTGTCTCAGTCGAGGACATTCTGGTATATAGTATATGACATGGCTTGGGAGTGGGTTTTTGGTCTCAGGGAAGTGGGAGGAGCGTGGTATATAGACTGGAATTTTTCTTTTCAAGGGTATTACGCGACAAACCGTCACAAAAACCGCAAATTTACTAATATTCAAATGGAAATATGCACTTTTTCGAACCACTCTCGATTAGCACAATATTATTCAGATATTTTCAACTATATTCCAGTATTAATTGATGTTTTATTCTATATATTTTCTACCAAGGTTTATACCCGCAGCTCCAGGCTCGCGATTTGGCCTCAGCAAGACAACGCACGAAGTGAAACTAACGGGGCTGGCATTCGCCTTTCTTGTCTGCCCAGATAGATGTCCTGCCGCCGGATTATGCTCCTCGGCAGCATAATCGAGGCATCGATCTCACTCGCACTCGCAGTGAGGTGAAAAGCTCTCCGGAGGAAGGATGGCTTCCTGCGCAGGCCCGAGAATATGGACGGGCTGTGCCGGAATGTCCTCTTCGGTCACATTGGTCGAGGGTGGATGGCAACAGTAGCAAGGCGACTTGGGGGGCCGGAGTTGGGGCTTGAGAGCCACCTGGCCGGGCTGGACCAATCAGAGGCCGGGACTCAGATGCCTCCTGCCCCCCATTCACATAGGTGGACCCCATGGACTGCCTGGGTTGGCATGCGAATCTCAGTCGTGCGTGAAATGCTATTAAAACGTTGCCAGGCCATTTTCTATTGTTTTTCCACAGGCCCAGAGACATTTTCCCGTACATAGAAATGTCAGCCATTTTGAAAATATTCTCTGTCTGCCGTGTGTGTGGGGGCTCAAAAATAGCTACAAGCTCAAAAGTTCAGAAAATGCCATAATTTATTAAAGAGCATTCACAATATACTTGTTTTATGCCCATAAATTCGGCAATTTGATCGATTGGAATTTTACGTGCAAAAATTTTTAAATTTCCCAAAATTCTTGAAGCTAATAAGATTTGAATCTAATGGATTTCCATTTATTTGTAAAAATGTATTTTATAAAAAATGGCATTCACTTGATGGGATGGCTTTAGACTTTAGATTCTCTCCTCCATTAATTTTAGGAATTATACTTTTATAGGTGACTAAGCTATACATTACAGATTTTAAATAATTAATTAAGGATATAAATAAAAGGTTTTCTATATATTAAACATTATACTTTGTTTTTATATATTTTAACTAACCTATTTTGATATGTCAATTTTTAATATACAAATTTCTTATTTAAATATTGCATTTACAATTTCACTCATAATAGTACATTAACCAAGCTCATATTTTAATTCAATTTGTTTTTAAAGAACTTGTATATTATAATTTTTAAGCTAAGCATTTTAATCAAATAAATATAAAATATGGAAATACTCCAAAGATTAATGGCATTTTAAATAGTTAAACGCTTATTTTTAATATAATTGACCTTTGTTTTACTTTATTTGCTAATCTGCCAATCTTTATACATATAAATATATAGATTTATATACATAAACATATTTTTCCTGATTAATGCTAAATGACTTCTATGTCTAATCCAACGCTTTCGATTCCCAAACTATTTTAACAGAAATTAAAATTTTTTGGAAGATTTAAACCATATAGCTCAAAAGACAGGAGTCTTAAAAAGATTTTTTTCCCTAAAATAAATATTATAATAAAACATTTAATAACAGAACTAATATACTACATTTCCAAGAAGTATCCTTGAAACTTACAAGAATATTGAGTTACTATTTGTCAGGAGTCTCTCTCTATTCCCACTCACAACTGCCCACTTAAAGTAGCCAATAATCTTCGTCAACAGTGTGAGCAACTGCCTCGATTCTCAGCCAATTCATAATTCTGAAAAAAGAAACCTACTTCTCTCCCAGAGATCCCAGCTTCCGGTCCTGGCAACCCCTCCCCATTATGGGACTCCCCCTCTGATGATGGCCTGGCGACGTTGCTAATACGACGCGTTGGCCTAACCCTCATAAGCATAAAGCAAACAGCCAAACCATTGCAACTCAGCCAAAAGCTATAATAAAGTTGCGGAAGTAAACAGCAAAGCAAAATAAACAAGAAGCAGAACAGAAGGACCCACAGAAAAAAACCGAAGCTGGGAAATGAAATGAAAATCAAGCAAACGGCCGCAAAGGATTTTCGCATTCAGAAAGGATACACAGGAAAGCGCAGACATTGGGGCAGACATTTTCGCAGACAAGACGGCGGCACAACAGCCAACAGCAGCCACCACAACACACTCAAGAGAATGATATTAAATTTCGAAAAATGTGCCGATCCACAGAGCGTTTTACTATTTAAACATAGCGATTAAGGGGGATGCACACAGACAGTGTCTAAAAGCAGCCTCCACATTGATTGACGTAAATGAAGAATAATCGAATTGCGCCCATAAAACTCTAAACTAAGTGGCGGCATGGCGAGAGTGTCGAGTGTCGAGTGTCAGGCAGTGTACCACAGTGCACAGTGGGGCTATATGAACCTCTCTGATGATTTTTTTTCAATTAGAAATGCATTTACACATTCATTTTAGAAAATAAATAAACAATGAAAGGAAAGGAATTTTTATATTG
The DNA here is from genome assembly GCA_008042485.1 of Drosophila mayri. Lineage (NCBI taxonomy): Eukaryota > Metazoa > Arthropoda > Insecta > Diptera > Drosophilidae > Drosophila > Drosophila mayri. The sequence goes on from VNJN01008371.1 coordinate 224,207, forward strand.
TTAATTTTATTAAAGAATTACAAAGTTAAGCCTTACATCATTGCTCTTTTAATAGTAAAATTAAATTCTATTTCTAAATATTAAATTTTCTCCATTTTCTCGTAGCACCCACTGTGCCGAAATCAGTGGACGCAGCATTTCGCCCGCACTCATAAATCGTCAGCGAAAAAGTGTCAAACTTGAGTTGACAGTCGGCCCCCCGTCCAAAGTCAGAGTCCCAGCCTGATCCTGGGCTTCAGGAGTAGATGTCCTGGCTTCGCTTCTTATCGCACGTCAGCGGTAATTAGTGCAGCTTCGGCCGAAAGTCGTCTTCAATTTCATTGCGCCAGCGTAATCATCATTATCCTGTTGGGCCTGTTGTGTCGTCCCCCAAGCCGTATCCCGTTGTCCTCGCCTTTTGCACTAATTACAAAATAACTTTTACAGAATTTTGCGCTGGCTGTGTCATCTTTGTGCTACTTTTTTCGGGGGATTCCCCGTGGTGTCTATGATGTATGGCTTTTCGTTGGGTGATTTACGAGTGTGGCAGGAGTATCTAAGGATAACTGTCAGTGAAGGGTTTCCCAGCGGTTTTAATTACCAGCTGGAAAATGTGACGACTTTAAAAGCGGATGAAATTCAACTCGGAATCCGTAAAAAGCAAGGGAAAAATTCTATTCCCAGGGAAAATCGGATGCGGGAAATTGATGAGCTTCTGTTGATCCAGCAGACTCATGCTGTCAATCCACATGTCCTCCCACTCAATCACAAAACTAAACGCTGTGCTCGTCGATAAGCGTGCCAGCCACATAGTAAGAGTAATAAACCGAATGCCAGGGAGGAGGTCAAAGGTCGGGGGGTGTTTGCCTGCTGAGGGTGTCTCTGGCCCAAAGCGATTCCTGAGATTTAATATTTATTTTTGTTTGTGTGCAAATAGCTGGAAGCAGAAGAGATATGAAAGAAATCCCGGACATAAAACAAGGGAAGAAAGTAACAAAGGTCTAAGTTCAATAGATTTTACTTTAATTTGCAGAGGTTTCTTGAATTTTTTAAAGTTTATATATGTATTTTTATTCAACATTTAGAATAAATATTTTGCTAACAGACATTTCAGTATACATATAGTTTTTCCCATTTTTTCAAACTTTAAGAATAGCTTTCCGCTTCATAATTAGCATATGCCTCCACTTAGGGCTCAACTCTTTGTCTGTCCAACAGCAACAATGAAATCCATTAGGGTCATAGACAGAATATTTATTCATTTGAAACACATTTTTCCTTCGCTTGCCGCTTAACAATGAGGACGAAACACAAAAGGCGAAGCGCGTCAGTCAGTGCAACTTTATTTCAGGCTAGAATGCACAGGACCCACTCACGCAAGGCTCTCGGAAACTTCCTTCTTCCCTCGCATACACTCGAAAAAAATTCAAGAAACAACTACTTTTTTAGAAGTTTGGTAAAATATTTTACATGACCTTTAAAATGTGCTACAAATTGGTAAGGTTTCTTAGGTAATTGAAGCATTTAAATACGAATACTAACAAAATTTCTCAGTTACTTCAAAGGTTCAGACTTTGGTCAAAAAGATACTTTATTATAAAAATATTACCTTGAATAACCCCTGCAGTTAACACTCACTTTTTCGATTAGTGTAAAGGACTTCGTGGGACAGGCGGTATACCGGAAACAAATGCTTTTGTCGCCTGGCGTGTGCCGCTCATTGTTGGCGCTTTCGTTTTTTGTGTTTTACCCTCAAAATGCATAAATATAAATGTGAATCCGAGGCCCGAGAATGTCTTGATTAATGTTGGCGTACGTTGGCTTTTACCCCTACCAAGCCAGCACAACAAGGGTGACCGAGAATGGGCAATAAAAATGTTGTCACACATCATTTAGCAACAGCGGGCAGTCCCAACTAAAATTTTTTTGGTTTCAAAGCTTTAAATTAAGAATTATACATTTTAAAACATTTCAATTCGCCAGTGGACACCTGATACTCGTCGCTTCTTCCCCTATTTAACTCCAGACGTTGCCATTGCCTGCCAGGCATCATAATGAATCTAATCACTTACGCTCGAGTGCATCAATTATGCTGCCATCAAGCATCAGGAGGAGAGGAGGGGTGCTCATCCTGCGAACGGCCTGACAAAATGACTTTGTGCCGGATTCCACTCACTCCGGGCGGAGTGACAGGCGTGGACGTGGCTCCATGGTGTTTCCAAAAGTGACGACGTCGTGCCCATTGTTAACTGTGAAATTTGTTTGCAGCGTCATCGTAACAACAAACTCGTCAAGTTGATAACTTTATGATGCTGAAAAGGCATAGATATTTATGTATTTATGTGTATATTTATGCAACCCCAAAACTGGCCATGGAAAATGTGCAAATCTCAGCGTAACCGGGGTGGTAATATTAAAAAAGTTCAAAACGGAAAGCCATGAGGTAGTGGAATTATTTCAAGAAAACTATATTAAATATTGAAAATATTCTACAAAATATTCTAGCGAAATTAGAGAGTGAAACATTAATTTAAAGTTACTTAAATATTTTGGCAAGCTTTTATAACTTTAAGAATATATTAAACATAAAACTGATAGCTTAAATTCAGCATCATTCAGCACTTAAAGTTCCTTTTCGACCCCCTGGTCAGCTGTGTGATGAAACCACAAAATGTGTTTTGGCTTCATTAGAAAAATATTAAATTTCCTTACCTCCGTGCAGGACCTGCCGGAAACACAGGACTTTAATTGCTGGGAATGCGAATACTTAAAAGTTGTTGCGCCTTTTATGCGGTTGCCGTCAAAGCGAAACTCAATTAAGCTGCACTCACCATCCCCCGTATAGCCACCCCCTGATTTAAAATTGCTGATACGGCGACAAGGACATCAATGAGGAGCCTTTGTCCTTTGGTTGCCCAGCAGTCAGGCCACCGAATGCCTTTTCAAAGGCATTTTTAATTGAAATTATCCGATGCTACCTTTTGCCGCTTCTCCTCTCGGAGTTTCCAGTTTAAATTTGCGTTTTTCTGCCTTGTTACCTTGAAGACTCTGATTGACATGTGAGCCAAAGTCGAGTCCTGCCACTGTGAAAGTTCTTCCTTGCTTGGTTCCAACTTGTTTACAGCTTTGTGTGCTAATAGCAGCCCTAAGTCGTCGAACGATACGCCATAAATCCATGTTAATAACGCCGTCTTAAAAGGGGATCTTAAAGGGGGTTGCTGTCTCAATTTGCAAGACTAGAATGCACACAGAAAAATTATGGTAACTTTTATACAACTGATAAGCAATATATAATTATAAATACATCATTTATGGCTTTACAACCAATCAAAAATATTTTATTTTATATTTTAAATTGCCCACAGAACACCTTTCTTTATTCCTGTGTAAGAGCCTTTTTAAAGAAAAGGGAGATTTTAAACTCAAAGACATTTAAGTGGATTAAGCGACTTTCATGTTGTGTCCTCAGTCTTTGGGACATCAACCCAAATGAACGACGACAGTGAAACAATTCATGAGGCACGCCCGGTGCAAAGGACTTGAGCACGGCGAACGGCAAACGGCAGGATATAACATAAAAACCAGCAATATGCCTTGCCAGTTGCCACTCGAAATATGCAAATATAGTCCTTGTGCGTAGGCGTGGCAGCATGGGCGTTGCAACAGCAGCAGCATCAGCAGCAAACAATGAAAGTAAATGCCAAAACATTTTATTGATTATCAGGCAAAAAGGAAGCTTAAACCACAGAGACGACAGTGGTTAAATATCTTAAATTTATAAAAATAATGGAAACTACTAACTTAAATTTATAAAAATAATATGTGAAAGACTTTACATATTATTAAGAAATTTTAAATGAACTATTTCTTTAGCTTCAAAACATTTTAGGACAATAAATCAAAGAATAAAATTCTAAAATTAGGTTCATGTGATTATTAACAATACTTAATTATTATCAAAGTATTTACTTAACAATAGGAAACTAAAGAAAATAGTCAAATCCCACTGTTTTTAGTACTTCAGTTGCCATTAGTCGGCGCCGGCGAGTGTGCTACACTTTTTTCCAGTTGTCTGACGACGACAATGGGAACTCGAACTGGAGTTGTGGGCGGAAAAGCGGAGTACGGATCCCCAGATTGGTGGCATGGGTAAGAGCATTGAGCATTTTAATAACCACAGTGGAGAGGTGACCGAACTAAGCTGGGAGCGGGAAACGAACGCCGGGCGGTCATAATTTATGCCACCCAGCGACTGCACGAAAAAGGCATTGACAGTCGTCCTTCGTGGGCCGCCCGTTGAGCGATTTGTAATACAAAGTTCCCTTTCCAAGGATTGCGCTTTTTACGATTGTGGCATGGCCCAAAGGACCGCCTCCCTTTCGATGCGATTGATATACGAGCGAGAGTTTAAACTTCAGCGATATTGAGATACACAGAGAAAATAAGGCTTAAAATCTATTAGAAATTTAAATTTAGTGAAATGTATAAATGTATCAACAAGCGGTTACTTAGCAATATATTTATAAATGTTAAATAAATTATATATTTCTTGGTTCTACTATGAAGAGTTCAAGAAAAAGGGAAGGCTTGAATATATAACAGCCTCTGGCTTTCTTTTTATTACTTTTAATTCTTTAAATCAAAATCTTTTAATATATAGATAGAGAAAGCTTTAAAATATATCAATCTTGGCTTTCTTCTTACTATTTTAGGTTCTTTAATCTTTATTATATCGAAATTTTTCATGTGCAGCAACTCAAAAAGGGGGAAAATCGAGAGCCATTGAATCTTACAGCCTCCGAAGTGGTCAGTGCGGCGTCATAATGCAATTGTATAATTTTCTTAAAAGCTCACTGTCTCTGACAATAAACGTAACAATTCTACGCAGCTCTCGAGTGCACTTACAACCATTCAGAGATCACAAAAGGCATTACAGAAATTAAAAATGCCCCCAAATGGGCAATGAACTCCTCCGAAAAAAAAACACATTTGGTCAGTTCTGCCACACAACAAGGAAAACAATCAGGCAAATGGTGTAAATGGGACATTTTAGCTAATTGAAATGAGTTCGCAATGCAAATATGAGCTTACTCGTAGTAGTGGCTGAATTGCTTGCCAAAAAAATAAATAGAAATAAAAGTGCAAATCCTTGGCAGCCCTGGGGAGTCACGTTTCAGCCGGGGGCTTAGACCAAAGCTCCTTATTCCTTCCATCGCAGGACCACCTGTGGCTGCGCGACAGGGAGGCCGTCGCCATCACGTCTCAGGTGCGAAATGAAGATTTATAAAATGGCAAATTGATTTAACGTGCCAAGTACTTCTTAATTCAACAACAGACCCGGCAAGTTGATAAAATTTTAATGCCTCCCTCAGGGGGCAGCAGAAACCTTACCCTCGCGCTCATGTGGTTCAATTTCAACCCCCCAGGGTCCTGGTAATTGAGGGTTAAACTAGTGCTTTGTGGCTCATCAACAGGTAATTTCTGTGTTGGATTTTTATGACAACTTGCGGCTTGTTAGTTCGAATAAATAATGCATGAGTGCCAGCTCTAGCCTAACGAGCTTAGCTCGACTTTCCCCCAACAAAAAAATGTACTGAAATTTGAATACTTGGCGGCATCACGTTTTCCGACTTTTCTTTTCCTTTTCTGTATTGCCGATTGTACGCCGCATTTTTATTATTTTTCCTCTTTTCCTTTCTATTGGTAATTTAATACATTCAATTCTGTTTTTGGCTTTTCTTGCGCAAACAGAACGCGGAAAAAATTCAATTAAATGTAATCGCATCTATTTCCTTCTGCCTCCGTGACTGATTGTTCTAGGATAGAAAAAATGGAAATTAAAATTGAATAAATAGCCAAATAAACAGGCTCTTTGAAAATAAATGCTAATTTCGCGCTTTTCCTCAAGTTTCCACTAAGAAATGTCTAGAGCCACTTTCGTTTTTATTTCTCTTCACGCATCTTAAGTGGGCAGAGGCACGTGCCAAACCAAATCCTTTTAATGTGTCGCCAAAGTTGGGAAACTCGATATAGGAAGTTGTCAAACAATAAAATAAAATTTGCTGTTTATGGATTTTTTCAAGGCTTTGATGAAAATCGAATAAGAGGGGAGGGTTTAGTGGGAAAAATTATTCAAAGGATGAACTTGCTTTGGTTTATTTTATAATTTGTACAGTTTAGAGAATGATTAGAACTAACTACTTATTAAATAACTTATTACTATTGTTTAATTCATATATAATTCAATAATTAACCTTTGCGTTATGAAAAATCATAATAAACAATTTCCATAATTCCAAACCCCCAGAAAACCTCTCTGGTGGTATATCAAATCACTTGGCCAGAAAACTTTTCAATTACCATCAGATTCAATTAATAATACCACATCGCACTAACTACATTTAGCCATCCGTTCGCTTAACCAGCTTAAATGGGGAAAAAACGCTTTCAATTTAGCAAGGACGCTTTGAAATTCAATTAACCTCAAGTGGATGCCACAACGGCAGCATTCGCAATGATGAAGGCATGAAACAAAGGCAGACGCTGCGGTGGCATTCACACCTCATCAATGTCAGGCTTCAGGATACTGGATACGCAAAGGCATGGGTTGGATGGGATATGGCGAAGGAACATCCCCCTGACTTCGGTTGTTTGCCAGCGTTTAGCCCAGTCGATATTGCTGCCAGAGGCTATCGATGGTATATTAAACTTTCACTGCCGCCGGCTCTCGGTGGAAAGTGCCCAGAGAACTCGGCCTGATTAAGAGCTGAGCAAACAAATCACGAACCAGCCGAGACGGATTGTTTGCTTAGCCAGTGTCTAAACACCGCTCTCGACTGTTTTTTAAACTGTTTGCCTTGTGTATATCTGCAGCGAGGGAATCAACCCCTGGAACTCATGTAATTAACATTTCAATCCTGCTCATCGAGCAAATGTATCTCTTGCGCCCCAATGCCTTCCCCTCCGCAGACTCCGGACCAACGAGCTAAATAAATGAATTGTCTTTCGGGGCAATTGTTGCTGCTCTTTCGTGTTGACATATGCAAATTTATCACCGCCCACCACAATTCACCAAAGTTTTTTGATTACTTTCCAGGATACGAAGAGGAGGCGATATAGGCCTGGTTATTTGCCAACTTGATGGCGGCTTTTGTAAATGATTCAATCCATCGATTGTTTGCTCTTTGCTGGTTTTATTACCTTTTAGTTGAAATGGAAAATAAATAAAACTTTAAGAACTTTCACAATGTGAAAAAGCCAAGTCTTTATCATTTTTAACTAAATGGAATTTCTGAAATTTCTTATTGTCTTGTAAACAAAATAAAAGTAGTAATAATATAGAACACTTTTACAAAATCTTTATGCCCCAAAATAATATAAATATATTAAAATATAATAATTTAAAATGTACTCTCAGCCAATACTTCATTTAAAAAAAAAACACACAGATTTAAACATTTTAACTAACGCACTGATGAAATTTGTTGTCCTTAATAAAAAGTATATAAAATTATTAGAACAAAAATTAAATATATTCAATAGATATTTCATTATTTAACGGATAGCTAATGAATGTGCATTGTGATTATTAATATTACTTTTATTATAAATTTAAAAAAATAATACTACAGATATTTGATTATTTAACGGATAGATAACGAATATTCAATTTTATTTTAAGCTGTGATTTTACAAATTATAAACTGAATAGTAGGTAAACTTCTTTGAAACAATGTACTTCCTTTGTATTAACTTTAGTTTATATAAAAAAAGAAAGAGCACCTTTTAAAACTTCCTGAAACTTAAAATCGTTCCCATTTTTTCCATTATCGCTTCTAATAATTTCTATAAAAAATACGTCGGAAAAAAACAATTATGTTCGTACAAATTCCCCACCATTCCTTAAATAACAAGTTTATTCTATATTTAAATTGAGTTATTATACAATAAGCTATTTATTTTATTATCAAAATCACATTTGTTTTCCAATCAAAGTCAAAACAAAACCACAATAAAAACAATTGGCTAATCATAGGGTCTAGATCGATATGGATTGATATGATGTTGCTATGATATTCTTTAGGTTCATGTAGAGATATAATAGCAGGGGAGTGGGCACTTAAGACTCCTCCCAAGCGGTTGCAGATTTCAGAATTACGGAATCCTTTGATATCGCGTCCAGGCCACTGATAGCTGGATGCCACTCCTGTTGCCGTGGCCACATCTCCGCCAGCTCCGACGGCAGTGCTGCCACAGCGAACGTGCTCCAGGCCAGGGCATCTCTGTGTGATTTGTGGGGATTCCCCTTTCTGATGCTGCTGCTACTGCTACTGATTTTCCAGGACTTTCCACCTCCTCACGTCCGAGTTCTGGGCGTCGATTGTGGTTTGTGTTTGGCGCCAGTGACGGGGCCTTGGTTTTTATAGCTGCCGTCACACGGACAAAGCTTTCCGGGGAACTCACCCTATCGGACGGGGGAAAACTTTCGAGTTGAGTTTCCCAGCGTCGAGTGTTGAGTTTCCCCGCAAGCGAGTGGCAACAATTGTAGCGGCCTAATTGGGTGTATATAGATACATGTTACTGTGGCGCTTAGGTAAACACCCGTCCATGTACTTATATATAAAATCCTGTAGCCTGTGTGTGTGTGTGACCTTATGCACACAAGGACACCGGCGGAAAAGGAGGAGCCAGGACTCGACATAGCAATGGCCGCCATTTGAGTGATTTTCGCTGAGCTTCGCATAAAATTAAATGAAATTTAAATTATGCCCACTCCCTCAACCAAAAAATCCTTTCCAGCCTGCGAGTAAGTGATTAAAGCCATTAACGAAATTATCGGGATTATAGAGATTTGTTCTCATCGAGATGCGGGGACAGGACTTCGCCACGGGTGTCGGCAAGACAATGCCGTTTCCGTAATCCAGGGGCTTCAATTAATGGAGTGTCGCCCAAAAAAAAGGGTTTGCGTTGATGGGAACAGGAGAAGTCGCTGGCTGCCAAAAAGGGGTGGCTGACTGACTGAGTTTTCAGTTCAATTCGTTATTTATTTTTTTTTTAACAGTGCACACAGTCTACTGACGTCAATGGTTCCTATTTTTTTCCAGCCACAAATAGTTTGCCCCGTCAAGGACGTTCTTTTTATGAGCTTTTTGCCATTTCTCCTTTACTTTTTGCAACGTACAAATAGTAGACTTTTTACGATGTCTGAAAAAATGAAAAAAATACATATACGAAAATGAGAAAATATCCCAAAAAGGTCACCAAAAACTATAAAAAGTATATAAGGAATCTTAACTGAGACACAGACATGTTAGTCAAGGCCACAAATGAAATAGTTTCTTAAATGTTTTAATTTGTAGTTAGTATGTGAATATTTTAATCTTAAAATCATATTAAAAGCAAATAAATTTCAAAACAATTTGCCAATGAAAATTGTACAAATTAAGTTAAACTACATATATAAATGGCAACAAAATAAACAAAACGTATGGTTTAATAAGTTGTAATTACTTATAAAGAGAAGAAGGCTATGAAAAATATTACACATCATCAGTAAATAACAAATTTTTGTAAATCATAATGCAAGGAATAAATGATCCATATAAGAAAATGAATAATAGAAAGAAACCTACACAAAATGTTGAAAGAACAGAAAACTCTATTGAAGAAGCACCAAGAGTTAGCCATGTCAATAGGTTAACCGATGAGGAAAATCAAAGATTACAGAAATCCAAGAAAGAAGAGTTACTGAATAAACAAACATACATTTCACCTGGTTCCAAAAGAAACAGCTTTGAAGAAAAACTGAGATTCAAAACTGTGCAAAAGGAAGAAAACAATTATGACACTGGAAATGAAGATAAATTTAAACTTGAAGAAAAGAAAGGCATTACCCAAATTGGATTGAACTCCGAAAGCTCCATAGATTCTATTGCGAAAGAATTAAGTGAGGAAGAACTTAATTCCGATTTAAGTGAGGATCTGCCAGACGATGAAAATGATGTCGTAAAAGATAAACGGCAGAAGAAAAAGAATTCCATAGGTGCGGAGGAAAAGTTTAGGATACATTTCCTAAAGAGTTTTCAAGGAATGCCTAGATTATCGCAAATCTCTTTGGTTGAAGCTTCAAGTAAGTCAAAAGATGCTAATGAAAAATTACCAAATATTCCGGAGGAAACCTTATCGAAAACATCAACAAATAAAAATGAAGAAACGGAATTACAATTGCCATCTAAAGTAAATATTGTTGACCATCGAAGTGAAGAACCCGAAAGCTCAGAAGATAACTAGAAATTTAGAAAATATAAATATTATAATTAAAAATATAGCTAGCAGTGTCACTATGTATTTGAAATAATAATAAAGTTTCGTTATAATTAATGTAAATTTCCAAATTTAAAGAATAATCGCAGAAAAATGTACTACAATATGGTTAAACATAATGAATATTTTTCCAGGAAAATCACAAAATGTAACTCCCTGTTTTTTTGGCCACTTCAAAGTCTGATCATTGCCAAGCAACCGAACGGGAGAAATGCCTGCCGACCTCCTGAGAAATTTTCGGACAACTTCATGACGCTAAATTAACTAGCAGACATTTCTATTAGCTCTGCGGAATGAATACCAAGGCAATTTACGCTTAATATATGCATGATGCTGTCCGCTTGATAACACTCGAAGTTTGGTATTGCCAGGGATGAAGAGGGATGTGGGATGTAGGTGTGGGTGGTGGCCCTTACAGGTTGTTGGGACAACGGTGCCGCCCCTTTGTTGCCATCTATCCTTATCTGAGGACGGCACGTGGAAAAGTTCCATTCGTTTAACTTTGGCATTCGGCTGCAAATGAATTTAATGACTTGGAAATGGCCACCGACTGATTTTGAATTTTAATTCCAGAGAATGTCCTGTGAAGCGTGCAGCAAGTCACAAAATCTTTATATTATAAGAATTTTGAATAATAGAAATACAACAGGTAGTGAAATATTCATTACCATAGGCTTAAAAATAAATGTTATTTGTTATCACTAGGGTCTTGAATTAATTGAAAAATGTTTTCAAAGTATGCAATGATCTAAAATTAAAAGGATTATAAAACTCTAATTATTTTATTGTACAATCCTAATGATTATGTATTTATTTATTGAATTCACTAATCATTTTCCGCATTACATTATTATTTTAAGACTTATAACTGATGTTAATCTAAATTATAAATAAAATAACTCCAGTTTCTCCAAAGCACGCAATCAAATCAACATGAAAACCGACTTATATCAAAATAATCGGCCAAAATCAATGCCTTCCCCTGGGAAGGTAATTTGTATACTGCTCTTTGACGCACTTCCAGTGCAAAAAACGGAAGGGTATTTAATATCTTGCCGGGAATATCTTATTCCTGGCAAAAATGCAACAGCCCGACTGGCAGGAGATTTGGGATCTGAGAAAAACAATTGCCAGCAGTCTGAGGGAACTCCCAAAGTACCTTTTCACACATGAGCGCGCCGGGCTCAGGACATAACAACAACAAAAAATAGCAGACGTTTCTGGGGAGGAGGATTCAGGACCCAAAGGCTCAGTCTCTGTCTCAGCCTCCCCCGATTTCAGTTGTTGTAAATCACAAAGTGAAACCGAAACCGTTAACGTGTTGCGGTTACGGTGCTGACTTCGCTGTGTGGCAGGAAAAAAAAAGAAAAATAAAAATAGGAAGCAAAGAAAAAAACTGAAATTGAAGGGAGAACCGAGGCAAGTCATTCCATTTGTGGAGGCTTTATTAAATGGGAACTGAGCGGGGGGCATCGTCCTGCCGTGTCCTGTCCTGGCTTTTTATTGCGATTTTTTCGCAATGTTTTTTGGGGATGTGGATGGAGTCCTTGTGTGTGAGTTTATCAAACTCCTTACATTTGTTTTCCCGGCCAAACCGGGCCAGCTAGCTTCCCCAAGCAAACTTTTCTTATTTAATGATTGCTTTCACAGAGAGAAAGCCGAATCGATGGGGGAAACCGAGAGCTGGTTTCGCATTTCAACTTGAGAAATGTGAAATTGTTCCAGTTCCTTATTTTTCCCTTCCGAAGATTTGTCAAATCTTTGACACAATGATGCATAACGTTATCTGAGATTTGCCGGCTGAACAAAAAAAAAGAAAACTCAACAATAACAACAAGCGACTTTGCGAATTAATCTTCTTAATGTTTGGGACTTGTAACCATGGCCACTAAGTAGGATGCTTAGACCCGGGAATCACTTAATGCGATTGCCAAAGAAAAGAGTTTGGGGGAAATATTTTTGTAAAATATTTTTGCTAATTGCTGGAACTTTTTAAAGATGCACATGCACCTTTCCACTGAGTTTCCCCATGGTGCCTAAAGTGCACTAGATGCCCATAATCGCATCAGGTTCCGAGCGATTTAACAGCAACGCAATTCTGACGAGGCTCAGACCAATTTCAGACTGTTGGCATCGCAACCGATTTTCTGTTCTTGCATTTCCATCTAACGCTTGATTTTTACACTGAAAAAATGCAGAGTCTTGAAAGAGTCTTCTAAAAATGGTACTAAAGAGTCTGAGGAGTCCTCTTCTATAAATTTAAAAATACTTTTAGAAAAATACACTCTTAATATAATTAAAATTAAATTAAACATGATATTCATTTACAATAAAGTTGACACTCTTCTTTTTTTAATATTAAATTCCTCTAAATATTTTGTAAACATATTTATTTCCTGTGGCTCGAACTTCATTTTATTTTCCTCAACACTTTTTTGGCCTCGCATTGATTGCTCCACAATTGCGCAATTTCGTTCACTAAAAGCATTTCAAAAATACAGTACAATACTTCTGAGGGTAAGGGAACGGCTGGAGAAGGAGGAGGAGCAGGAGCAGGAGCAGGAGCAGGAGTGGCTTCTTGTGTGCCCGCTGCCATGACGCATAAGCTTCGATAAAAACTGTTGTTCGATAAGCATTTTGTTTGCAATGCGATGGGAGTTGTTATGGAGTCTGTGCCACAGACCCAAGTCATGAACTCTTGTGGTAATTCTGGGAACACGAATCGTTTGAGGAAGCCATAACGAATCACTATTTAATGTGGAACTTGGCAAAGTTCCTTGGAATTGTTTGCCATTGTAAGGAAATGCTGGAAGGAGAACAAATCAATCATAAGCAGTGATGAGATTGCGCTAAGAATGGCTTTGAAGGAAGTTTATTATGGAACTTGGACTTACCATTTATTTATATATATTTTAAAATAGAAATATAATATTATTTAATTAAAACTACAAATCTTTTAGTTAAAAACATGTTTACTTTGACGCTCAGCATCTCTTTAGGGGCCCTCAGATGTATGCTATATTTTTTGTACGAAGCAAACTTCCTCTGCCTCCGGCTTAGTTATCCCTCCCGCCCCTTTTCAACACTCCCTCACATCGGCAAATACACATGATATTCATTATGAACGGCTTAAGCGATTTCCCCAGGGCCGCACTAAGCCTCTTCCGCAGATATATGTATATATACAAACACACATCGAGACACTCATGCATATGCACAGATATATTTCGAGTTTTTCGCATTTTTTTCATGAAAGCTCTTTTGAATGGAATCCGATTTGACGAGCAATGGCAAAAAAAAAGAATACTCGTCAGCAAATTGGCAGCTCAACCAAAAAAATAATAAAAAGAAGTACGGGAAGAAAGAAGATCCAATTCTCCACCTGATTGTTGGCCACATCAATCACAGCCGACCAGCCGCCCCTTGTCATGTTTTACATGCCGGCGAAAAACCAGCGGAAAACATGGAAATAATAATTATGAGCCACAATTTTGGCCTCCCCAAAAATGGACAGCAAGCGTTCGCTGTGCTAATGAAAATAATCTGTCATCAAAGGCAAAAAGCCACCCCCATTGTAAGCGAACAGGTGCTCCCATATCGCGGCCACGCCCCCCGATGTATATATATGATTACATTGGGCTGCCAACTATTAACTCAGCATAAATTGTGTACCTTTTGGGGGGAGAAAGGGTTGAGGGCCAGGAAGGTCGAAAGGTTGGCAGGCGACTGCCGGACGGAAATTGCATTTGTGCCATCCAAAATCAGATAAGATTCACGGACGACAACGGTCTCTTCTTTTGGCCAGGATATGACATTAAAAGCGCATCACAGAGGGCAGGGGAACAAACCTAGGCATCGGCAGCGGAAACTGTTGCCGTAATTACATTTAAGGCGGAAAGGAAAAAAATTATAGAAATGGAATTTGGATAGTTTCGAATTTTCTCTTACTCTCTGATGCCATTATAAATCTATACAATAAATATTTAAATTAGCATGATTTTCTGTACTCAAATCAAGACATCGTTTTATCAGGAGAAAAAAGAAAACTATCATTTTCTCGACGAGAAAAAAATTAAGAAAACAATTCCAAATTTGTTTTATCTCAACTATTTTTTTGTAACGAGATGTAGGACTTTTTAAATGTTTTTTTTTTTTTAATTTATAAATCCTTTCTTATCCCAAGCCTAACTCACCCTTACTACCCTATATCCTTTCATCCAATAAAGAGCTCATTGCTGGTCATTTGCGCTCTCTTTTGACCCCGAAGGCTCAGCTTTGATTCGGTCTTTGTTTGCGCCATTAAATTAAATATCCTCGCCCAGTCGGTCGACCTATGACTGAGTGTGCTCATCTCGGCTGCCCAGCAGGGAGGACAATGCCAGCAATTTCTGTCATTTCCTTAATAGAAATCTTATCTTTTGTGACGCCTTCGCCGTGCGCCTAAGCCGGATATCGCACCTTTGACATCCGTCGTGGGAACGTCTGCTAGAGCAACTCGGTGCTGAACAGTCATAGAGAATACATTTTGTTAGGCTTTTGGGAAAAAATATATTCGTAAAATTCTACAACATAAAATAGATATTATTTACAAACATGAACATGAGTTCATTCTGCGGTACTCAGAAGAAGGAGGATAGCAAATGCCAGTCCGACCGAGATCAGAAGCCTTCACTAATCCGCGTGGCTGTGGGTCCGTCTCCCGATGAGGTCATCATGAGTTTTTTGGATACCATCATACTTCTGTGGGGTGGTTTCAAGTTAAAGAACAGGGCAAACGTACCGGCCTCAGGTAAGTGTATCCTTTTGTTTCAAAAACAAAAAGCTGTACCATATAAACCATGATTTAATTACCTAAAATCTCTTAATATAGATTAATAAAACCTCAATGTTATTTAAATGTTTATTTCCTAGAACCTGTTACCAAGAATAAGTCCGGGCCATGTCTGCCAGCTTTCCCTCCTCTACCATCTTGCCCGCCTTCGACGACTTGCTGTCCTTTACCGTCCAGCTGCTCAGCTAGTTCCTTAGGCAAATGCAACTCCTTCTATACAATGAATTCTTTATCGTGTACCAGCAAGGCGACTGAGCGGAAAGGAAAGGATTCTCCGGCGCCCAGCACTCCCAAGTCAGTGTGCTTTAAGGGACCGTCAAGTCGTATATGTGCCGCTTCAAGCTGCCCCCGCCATCGGACTCCTCGTGTGGACTTCAAAAACCCAGCAGATGATATTCGCAAGCGAAGGAGTTCCAGTAGTTTTTCAATGAAGCAGCAATTGATGCAGGCAGAAATTATCTGTTGCGCGGCCTGCCAAGCTTTAAAAACTCGGCTTAAGCCCAAGAAGAGTCAACGAAGTGAATGCAAAGGTCAAACGTGGCTCTGGACAAGGCTGATACGTACCAAAAACGGCTGTCAGGTGTATGAAGTGTACAAGGACTCGAATACTAAAAGTTCACCCTCCAAAATTAGCTCCAAGGCTCCCGCTTTCGTCTTCCTAGTATTGCGAAATGGCAATATCATGCCCTTTGAGACAATTACACTTAAGTAAAGGCGATAATATTGATAAAATTTTAAAAATTGTAAATATTGTATAGTCTTTAATAAATTGTATCAACTCGAAAACTTTTACATAATTTAATCAATACATTTTCAAAGTAAAATGGAATTAAGACATTAGCTATAATTATCACATGTGTTTGGCCAATATCTACAAACTAGGCTAACCGTATACGGTTCTTAAGCATAATAAAGACCGTTCCGGAACAAACAAACATATAGACTATCAGTATAGCCACACTCTCGATATCATTGCGCTTCTCTGGACTTAAAGTCAAGTTCACCAGCCCCGTGACGAAGTTGGAAAGCATAAAGTGCGTGAGACCATTCATGTTGAGGCTCTCAACATAGGTGGGCAGCGAGTGAGTGGTTGGCTTGTCGCCATCTCCAAACATTTTCTGGTTACCAACTTGTTTAAATTCGAAGAAAAATGCATACATTAGAATCAGGCTTAGGCAGATGGCCGACATCCAGGTCACATAGCCAAAGCTGAAGGTTACACGAGCAATGCCCGTTAAGAAGGCGCTACTGAAGGTCAGTAGCCAACAAATAACGGCCGCAATTAGGATTTTTTTCAGTTTGGTGGTCATCTGTTTGTAACTGAGAAGATCCTGCGCGGTATACCATTTGGACAGGTAAGCACTAAGTAAATAGAGAGCCACGCAGCCATGTAGGGAGCTTAAACCCTCTCGATTGGCACTAAGGAAACTTTCATGGGGGGCAGTCGACATCACGAACTCGGAAAGGCCCAGCTGCAGCACAAGTTCATGGAGAAATAGCAAACCTGAAAATAAATAAGTTATTACATTTCCTCAAAAATTGAATTCTGCCTAAGTACTTACCCAAGGCTAAAACCAGGAGCTGTTCATCCGACTTCACTAGCAGACTGTAGAAGCTGCCCATCAGTTTAGTGAAGCCGAGGATAAAGAAAGCATTTAAATGCTTGCCATATTCCGCTGTATCCTGGTGATAGTCAATCGCTGTGATGACAAGGGTCCGCGCCAGGCCTAAGACCAGCAATGGCACCACCGACCTGGGTAGTTTCCGTAGATCAGCAAGACCCTTAGCACGACGTGAGACCAAACCCATGGTAACCACGAACAAGCCGATGCCCATATCCATTGCAGAGGCTCCAAATCTCCTGCTCTTGCGGTAACTAGTTGGATAAGAGTCAAAATCCACGGCCAGAATGGCGACACAGGTTCCATTATAAGCGGTGGCTCTCATCAGAGTAAAGACAGAAGGCCGTTTGCCAATCTCGTATTTGAGCTTCGGCAAAGAGTCGCCTTCTCCACTTGCGTACAGATACACCAAGATAACAATGGAAGCCACGAAGGAATAAGTAATGCTATAGCCACTGCCCACAGTGGCTACAATCACAGAGGGAAAGCCAATCAAAAGGAACTCCAACACGAATCGTCGCGTGGAATTCTGTGGCAAGTGCCCACAAAGTAGTTGCGAGAAGATGAATCCCAATAATGTGGGCCATATCGCCAAGAAGCTTTCCACACCCTCCTTGACGGACCTCCAGGAATTCAGGTTCACGCTGGATTCGTCGGTGTCGTGAGTAATAAGGGGATTAGGAATATCCACTTCCATGCCTACGGAGCTGCAAATGGGCTATGTTAACAGGGAAAAGAATACTTTTTTGTGTAATAAACTCACTTGCTGTCTTTAGAGGGAAGTTTTTTTTCCACTCCCAAATCTGACGGCTAAAATATTACTTAAAATAATATTGCCGGCAAACGAAAAAGTAAACAATAATAAAAGTATGACCGCGGTAGGAACTTTTAAAGATACCAAATTTTATAGCCCTAAGTTTTTTCTTTGTATCAAACAGTCTGCGCAAAGTAAAAAATCGTTTTTTTTTTAATTTTAAAACATTTAATAGATTCAATAATTAAAAGAAACCAAAAGGAACATAAACAATTACTTTTAATAATACCGATTTATTTTGGATCTGGCAAAAAAAGCAAAATACATAAATGCATTAAATCACAATTGGTGCAAGCCACTACAGTTCGTTGTGCTGCTTTGTTATGGATTGGGGATTTTGGGGCTTCTCCTGCGGGAACTCATTGTGGGATCTAACTTCCTTGGCTGCCTCAGCGACGATATGTACAAACTCTTCCACATCGAAGCTATAGTTAGTGAACTTGGCGTGTGCCCCACCCTCAGGATGATGTCCCTCATCCTGCGGATGGACCAGATCCCGCTGCTCCCAGGTGCGGTAGCGAACGCCGCGCAGCCTAGCTAAGTCCTTGTAGCAATTGGGATCCTCACAGTTGTACAGCTCAAAGATACAAGCCCAGTTGGGCAGGAAGAGCAAGTGAGTCAGGCCAGCGCCATGCATGCCTATGAGTATGTCCGTGTTCCGAGTTATAGCCAACTGATCGGTGAAAGACAGCCTACAAGGGAATACATTTTGTAGTAAAAAAAATAGTAAAAGAAAGTACAAATATGGAATTACCTTTCGTAGGAAACGCGCTGCACGGAGTAGTCTTCATTATCTTCCAAGCGAGCCAGCAGCTCTTTTTCGTTGAGCACTTGCCGGTACTTTGTCCGACGCGATAGATAAGTAATACGGACTTTACGCTGCGGCGGCTTATACGGAATCTGAAGACGATGTAAGATGAACTCCGAGAAGGCCCGGAACAGTCCACTGTTCGAACAGCCTTGGATCTAACAATAATTTATTAATAAGGTAAACATTTAAAGGTCGGCTTTTCTCACTTACTATAGGCGTATTGTAAAACAATCCAAAGATCATCCTGGGCAACAGTGGAAGGACCAAATTCTTGAAGCACACCCTCTTGCCCTCCACATCGCTCAGTGTCCACACCGGTCTCTGCGAAAAGGCCTTGAACGTGTCCTTAAACGGTGAATCATACGGATAGGTTTCCCAAATAAGGATCTGGACATCAGTGTTGAAGGCCGCTGGATGCGATTGGTTCACAAAGAGCGAGGCATACAGGTTGAAGAAGTCGCAGAAGTGATGGTACATGTTGTACGTGGCATCAATTTTCATTATGAAAGTGGGCGTATTCACAACGAGATCACAGAGCCCGCTTTCTAGTATCGGATGAGGTAAGACGTCTAAGTTGCGCAGCTCTGGTCCCCAGGATTGCAGAGCTGATCCTATGTGATCCATTTCACTGGCCAGCCTGGTGCGATTCAACTGGCAATGGCCCAGTAGTTGACCCGGTTTAAGGACGTCCATATGGTAACGAATGCGTTCCTCCCGTTGCGCCAGGTCGCTGAAGTCGAACAGAAGGTTTCTGCCGCGACAGAAGCGTAGGTAATGGGTACACTCCAGAGAAGAGTCGTCCAAATAGGTAGGCACACACTGTGGCGCCAGCTCCGACAGCTGCTCCTGTATGTATCCGAAGTCCGCCTGCTGGTAGAAGGTCTTCACTTGGGCCTCCTTGCTCCTGGCCCAGCCAGTGTGATCTCCAGGGCACTGCGGCGTCTGAAAACGGCCATCTGGCGTACAATTCCGTTCGTGGCCCCAGCAAGCCGATGAGATGGTGACCTTGCCAGTGAGATTCGATGGCAGCTGGTGCTTCAGCTTGGGAAACGTGTTTAGGTAGCGGATGAGGTGCTCAGACGGCAGGTTGGGCAAGGTCAACTCGCCCCCCAGGTGCTTGGCATCTTCCGGTCGGTGAGCTTGGCTCGGAGACAGGGAAAGCAGAATTCCCGTGAGTATTAGAAGGATTGGCAGCATTTCAGTCGAGTTGTGTTTAAGTACTTCGTTGCAATACGCGATTTTCCCGGCGATTTCTCACGCTTTCACAGCCGCAGCGAGCGCAGCATCTTCAGGTGCATTTCACGGCCACCGATGATGATGATCTCACCTGGCCTTAAGCGGCTGGAAGATGATTATGAGCGGAGTTAATGGTAATTGTCCATCTTAATTGTTTGCGAAGAACGCCGGAAAACCAGTCTCCGGGAGTGTGACCAAATCCACCTGTCGCCTCAATATTTGGTGCGACGTGTTCCAATCAGACGAACAGTGGTGGCACTTATAAGCAGATAGTTTTGTTTATTTTAAACGCTTTACAATGTACATAGAGCATGTCTCAAAAAGTGTTAAATTAAATTTTTAAATTATTAGCTTTTAAATTTAACATCTGTTTGTTTTATGCACTGTTTTTCCTTTTTAAAATTACAATTCCAATTTGATTTGAACTGTGCGCGCATTGTGAAAAATCTTGCCTTTTTTAGGTCTTCCTCTTTGGTCTCTCTTCGCCACAGAAAACAGCTGTTACAAGCATTTGATTTGACTTTTTCTTGACTTTGGTACGTTTTTCATTGGGAGCTAAATTGAAGCGCAGAAAAAGTTAACAATGCGGAATGTGCCGAAATCGTAAGTGGAAAAATATTGAAAACAGCATACAAATTAGCAGTAATAATCAATTGTCCCATTGTCAGGCTCGGTCTCTCGGTCACAACACCAGGCGGCAGTTCCGGAGCCCCGGACAGCGGACGCCACAACAGCTTGGAGGATATCAATCTGGACCAGTTCCTGAAGACGTCCAACTACGAGGACACTGTGAAGCAGCTGGACATCTACTATGGCATCGGTGAGGATAGAAGAGGACCGTGTTGAGGTCTTTATATAACCTTGGTCGGCCAATTGAGCACCAATTAAACGCTGTGGCGTCTGTCTATTAATAATCATCGCGAAATGTCGACGCCCGACGCTTGCGCTTGATTGTAAACAGATTCGTTTGTTTATTTGCATTGGCAGTCGACATATTTTTGCCACTATGCGATAACCGGCAAATCTAACACTTTCTCCCAATCCCACACAGTCAAGCGACAGTTGCTGCGCTACCAGAGCCCTATTACTGGACTTTTTCCGGTGATGAGCACCGACCAGGTAGTGGGATCGGTGCGAGACAGTGTCTACTGTGCGTCCGCCGTGTGGAGCTTGTACCAGGCCTATCGGCGCATCGACGACGACCGCGGCAAGTCCTATGAGCTGGGTCAAAGCACGGTTAAGTGCATGCGCGGTATCCTCGAGTGCTGGGTGAAGCAGGCGTCGCGCGTGGAGCTCTTCAAGCAGCGGCAGTCCAACCAGCACGCCCTACACAGCAAGTTCCAGCTGCACACCGGCGAGAAAATCTATCCCGATGAGTTTTACAACCATTTGCAGATCGACTGCGTGAGTTAAAGCTGATTATTGTTCGAAAAGGTCAAGATTTTCATATTTTCTTCCCTCAGGTATCTCTCTATCTGTTGTTCCTTGTCCAGATGATAACCTCTGGCCTGCAGATTATTTACACCCACGACGAGGTAGCCTTCGTCCAGAATCTGGTCTACTATGTGGAGCGTGCGTACCGAACGCCCGACTTTGGTATGTGGGAGCGCGGATCCAAATACAACAATGGCACTCCAGAGATCCACGCCTCTTCCATTGGCATGGCCAAGTCCGCCTTGGAGGCCATCAACGGCTGCAACTTGTTTGGCGAGAAAGGAGCCTCGTGGAGCGTTGTTTATGTGGACATTGATGCCCACAACCGCAATCGCAGTATTTTTGAGACCATGTTGCCCAGAGAGTCCAGCTCAAAGGTGAGTGAACTAAAGGTTTTCCTTTAAAATCGAAATTTGATTGAATACGGTGACTTATCTTCAGGGAGTGGATGCCTCACTGCTGCTCACCCTCTCCTTTCCGGCATTTGCCTCACACGAGGACCGGTTGGTGGAGCAGACAAAACAAAACGTTGTGAATCGTTTGCGCAGCAAAATGGGCTTCAAACGCTTCACCCGCGACGGTTTCCTAAGCAAAAACGAAGATAAAACGCGTCGCTACTATCACTCTGGGGAGCTAAAGGAATTCGAAGGCCTGGAATGTGAATGGCCGCTTTTCTTCATAGCCATGATCATCGATGGCGTCTTTAAGAACAACAACGAACAGATCGAGGAGTTCCAGAACGATCTTCGTCGCTGTTTACGCACTGATGCCAATGGAGATCCGGTAGTGACCATGTACTATGCCCCGGACGGAGATGGTTCCTACATGCGCGCCCCCTCACAATCGCTGTTCCTCTGGGGTCAATCTTTCTTCATCATTGCCCAGCTGCTAACCGCTGGTCTGCTACACATTAACGAATTGGATCCAATTCGTCGTTACTTGCCAAGTTATAATCGTCCCAGGAGGGCGGGTCGCTATTCAGCTTTCCAGGTGAGTTGGTTTCTAGAGGTTAAAGGGAGATTTTGGCGCTATGAAATGAAAAATGTAATTTAAAATCGAAGGATAGGCTTTGCACTTTAAAGTAAATGTAGAAAAAAGAACTTCAATCATTTACGTAAAGGTATTATGCTGAATTTTTAATAATTATTAAAAGATTGCAATTAGGAAAGTCATACCAAAGACGGTCCCAAAATCTAAACCTTTTAGCAAAGTTATTGAGAAACTCATTTCATAGCGTCGGATTTTCGCAAGGGTTTCCAAACTCGCCTAATTCGGGGGGGTCTCCGCTGCTGATGCCGCTTCTGCCGCTGATGATGATGAGTCTTGTGTGTCTGCGTACGCTCCCAATTGGTACTCCTTAAACATAAGTGTCCTATGGCCCCAGTACTCTGTCCATATGGGTTAAGTGTATAATTGGCTCTTGATATTTAATTCTATATACATTCTGTTCATTCTCTACTACCAACCACTACTATATTCTACTGTTACATCCATCTATCTACCCAAAATGACAAATCAAAACCCCAAATCATTTACATATTAATTGGTTTCGTAACATAACAGGGCAAAGCTATTGACGAAAAACACAAAGTAAGTAGATGTTCTGCTTTACCAACAAAATTATTATAGATATATCTAAATTCAAAATTATATAGACACTCGAAATTAAACCCACTCCCATGTGTATATAAATTAAATTATGCTTTTTAGACACAGACACTGAGCACCTAAAAAGATCACTTACTTAGTTAACTTTTTGTGGCTTGGCAAGACACAACATCACTGATCAAAGAGATATAATTATGACACACACTCTTGACGATCAGTAAATACACAAACACACACCTACATTATATAGAAATGATTATTTGCTTATATTCTTAGTGATATTATTATTTCTGTATTCCCCCACGTTATTTGTATGTATATAGCGAACAAATTCCTTTTTGGTATCTAAATCAAAAGTTTTCTCTTTACTCTTTTCGGTTTTCTTTTCTTTTCTCTATATCCACCTATCAATATACTCTGCATATTTTGTTTAAAAAAATAAACAACATAAACCTACACGCTCTAAATAGGCTAAACCGGGCACTGTAAGTAATTTGGGTTTCTTTACGTGTATGTAGTTCTCAGTTCCTAACTATTAATGTATTTAACAAAAAGGCCATAGAAAGATCAAGCTTGATTTGGTCTCAAATGTTGTCCTTACAAAGGTGTTAACACTGGGAATGTTGAAGTACGAATTGGCCTAAAAATAAACCCAATAACGATCACACCTCCTTCAGTGCAACAAACATCCTTTACTAGAAATGTTCGCTTAAAAAACGATAAATGCCGAAAGACAGCAGCTTTGCTTGAGCCCTAACAGAACTACCAAATAATCAAATGCCATTGCTTAATATACATATTTTCCTCTGCTAAATAATGGACATTGTTCATAATAAAGAAACCACGCATTCCTCTTATATTGGATGACAAGAAGAAGGTAATTTGTGGTATCTGGGCTGGGCTTTTTCACCATATTTAGGGACAAGAATTGGCCAGATCAGAGCTAACATAATATTCCTAAACCAAATGCTAGCAATAATGCACTTAGTATAATGGTAAATCTATCCTAGGGATTCATATTAAGACTCCTATGCTAAATTTAACCCTAAGAAGGTCCTAAGTCTTTTCCAAATTCTTTTGTAATCTATTTCAAAATTATAGTTCGACTTAATGTTTAGTCAGATATTTGTGTTTGTCCTATTTAACCCATGTTTGGCATGTTAATATCTTTAATATTCTTGAGTTTTTCCCTTTATACATTCCCCTAAGATCCACCTTTATCTGAACTTATCTGCTAGTATCCCCTTTCCAATCCCCCTTCCCACATCCCGTATTATAATTCCACTTTTGTGTGTTTTTGCATTTTGGCATTTGGCTAGTGAAAATTTTCTTGTAATGTGATTAAAATCCAAGAATCTTGAATTGGCCTCATGCATCCTAACATGTTTAATCCATCTGGAGGGATTTGTGCTTTTGGTAATCATTCCTTATCGTTACAGGGCACTGCCACAGATCTTGTGGTCCAGATCGTTCTGATTGCCGAGTCCATGAGACTGCAGGCCATGATGGCCACCTATGGCATTCAAACACAGACACCACATGAGGTTAGTTGCATTTATAAACTTAAGGAACATTTTAATAACCATTTCTGTTTTCCAGGTGGAGCCTGTGCAAATCTGGAGCTCCACGGAGCTTATCAAAGTATATCAACATTTGGGAGTCAACAACAAGGTTGGCCTGTCTGGTCGCCCCTCCAGACCCGTGGGATCGCTGGGCACCAGTAAGGTGTACCGCATCTGCGGCATGACTGTCCTTTGCTACCCACTTATCTTTGAGGTCTCCGACTTTTATCTCTACCGGGACATGGCTTTACTAATCGATGACATAAAGACGGAGCTGCAGTTCGTGGGCAAATACTGGCGCTTGTCGGGCAGGCCCACAGTGTGCCTGCTCATCCGTGAGGAACACATGCGGGATCCGCAGTTCAAGGAAATGCTCGACCTGTTAGCCATGCTCAAGAAGGGCTACTGCGACGGCATGAAGGTGCGCATTGGTCGCCTACAGAATCTGATTAGCAGCTCCTGCATCGAGCATCTAGATTTCATGAACCAAAGCGATCTTACAGACAACGAGAATGCATTCTCTCAGATAAATCACGAGTATATCGGCTACCAGTCGCTGACGGATGTGCCCAAAGCATTGACCTATGTGGAGGAGAAGGTTTCCGTGGCGGTAAGAAAACTCATCTAAGAAAAGATGGCGATTTTTACTTAAATACTTGTTTTTTACTTTAGCACTTTGATAAACAACCGACGCCGGATATCATTACTGCTTTACGGAACACCGATTCCATTTACTGTCTGTGTCAACTGTGGGGCATTCTCCTTAATCGCGAAGGTCCCCATTTCGAGGTAAATGGCCTGAATGTAAATACAGCTCTGACGCAGCTGTACCATCGAGCTGGCTCTCTCCGTTATTGGCGTGCCGTCCGCTACTGCTCCTCGCTCCTCCATCACATTGTGGACTCCATCAGTCCATTTATCACCACGGTACTGGTGAATGGCAAGGAACTTACCGTGGGCATCATTGGGCAAAAGGAAACGGTATTTGACAAGCCCATGACGCCGGCAGAGATCCAAAATGTGATGTATACGAGTGTGCAGCCCTACGATGTCATCCAGGCAGTGCTACAGCAGGAAGTGGTTCTATATTGCGGTCGCTTGATAGCCACTAATCCTTCCATGTTCCGTGGCATACTGAAAATTCGCATTGGCTGGGTCCTGGAAGCCATGAGGATCTATCTGCAAATCTCAGGGCAACAAAGCATTGACGTAGACAATCTCTCGCCCTTCCAAGTTCGCATTCTTCTGCAGAAAGTTCTTACCGTCAGCGAGTGGGCGACAGAGGAGAAGTAATTACAAAATTGGTGTATAATTTTTCGATTCTATATAAATAATTATTTCGTAACAGACTCACAACCCTGCAACGCCGCCAACTGGAGGGCTGTCTGTGCCGGGTGCCCAAACACTTCTATAACAAGATCTGGGAGATTCTCCAGCGCACTCCCCAGGGTATTTTGACCCAGGGTCATCACCTGCCTGCTACGCCCACATTGACCAATATGAGCCGTGGCGAGTTGACATTTAATCTGCTCGTCGAGGAGACGCTGATTTGCATTGATCGTCCGGAAAGGCGTCAGATAACTGTGGAGCTGCTCTGTATAGTAGCCACCATTCTTAATCGGTAAGAAATTAATATATTAATATATACATATATGTATAATAAACATTAATTTTAATTATTTTCAGCAATCCTGAGCTGCACTTCAAGCAAGCCTTAGACTTGGACGGCATTTTGGCCGAGGCCTTTGCCATGTATTGCAAGGACAACAATATACAGCATCCACCGCAGCCCCAGCCACAGCAGACCAAGAACGAGGACCTCAAGGCATTCTACTCACTGCCCTATTCGGAGACCACCGGCTACTTGGCGCGCGCCGCCGTTAATAAGGTTCTGCAGGGCGGCATTTTCTCCACCTCCGAGGAGGATGTCCAGCTCGATGGCGATCATTTGCACGACGACAACTGCAAGGTGTCCTAAGCGAGGAAGGATAATACGCGACATTAGCTTATGTATATAGCACAGTTTGGCATATCTTCGTGACACTGACCCCACCACAACCACCAGCTCGAATTTTGTGGCTATTTTATTCTGTTATTCTTATTTAATTCGTCTCTCTCTCTCTGTGTCCTTCGCTCGCTTAGTTTTTAATTAAATGTTATGTATATTTTGTTGCAATAATCGAAGGTGTTACATGTACCGAGTGTTTGATTAGTTAATAGGTCAATTGCATTTCGGGGGTTGGAAACCAAAGCAACAAAGTGAGCCCTAACCTTGCCTAATGCAAGCCGTATTGATTGCGCCCCGGCTTATGTCACCCTTGCCCTAGTTGGCTATAAAAGCTCTTGGCCATTTCTTCACTCGGTTTACTTGACCAGCAGTTGTCGTCGCACTTTTACAACATGCGGGCTCCCGAGTGGATGTCCAATGAGATGGCGCGGCTTACCTCACGCCTGGAACGCTACAAGCCAGCAGGCAGTGGTTACAACCGTATCCAATCGATTCGCCTGTCCAAGAGCGTTACGCAGATGCTAAACAATCCGATGCCCGTTGTCTCTGCTAACATGGCCAACGCTACCACCGTAAGAACGCAACAGCAGGAGAGCTCCTTCACAACGCCGCATCGGCGACGTGGTGTCCTCAGTCGCAGCGAATCACAGTGGGAGGAAGTGTATCCTGTCGTAAATATCAGCCGTCAAGAGAGCAGCGATAGTGCCAGCAGTGGGAATAGTGAATTTCAGTTCACCCACTACCGGAATTGTGCCACGCGAATTCCGTGAATAAATATATATTGGAATTATTAATATATTTTGCAATATTTGTGAATTTTTGTGTTAAGTATTCAATAAACCAAAGAACTAAGAGTAAAAGCCTTTAAATAATTTATTACAATAAATTTCGATTCTTTATTTTAATTCGTATGTTAGTTCCACGTAGTTAAGCTTATTATGGAAAATTAAACGCTAAAAAATAGGTACAATCTATAGGTATATATACATATATACGATTTAGGTTGTTCGTTTCTTGGTATAAAAATTCATTTGTTTATATTTTGATTTTTATATTTTTTGTATTAATTCGTTTCGATATACATATATAAAATAGCACATACAGATTTAGTTGTAAGATTAGGAGATTGCCTATGGGAGATATTTGTGTACAAAGCCTACGCTCAGAGAAGCATTAACATTTTAAATTTTGATATGAATTCGCCTAGATAATGTTCGCTTAAGCAAATGATATTTGCATTCAATACAAAAATATGTCACGTGATGATATGCCTATAACTAAAGTCAACGCTCTATATATAAGCACGATCTAGAGTTTTATAACAAACAGTTTAACATATACAATAATATCCTTAATCCGTTTTGTAAAGGGCACACACAGGCAAATATCATAGAAATGTATGCGCGATTCTAAGCAGTTTTGATTAATATTATTACATGATATTATTCGTTCGTATAAATATAAAACATTGATTACCTAGGGTGTTATTTAGTATTTACCTATTAACTCCGGATGTTTCAATTTAGGTTAGTTATATATTTAAGGTTTTTGTAAAATGCTAATTTCCCTGAATATGAGTTTTCATCATTATTATTATTAGTTTTTTTTCATCTTAAACAATAGCTTAAATATATTATTTGCTTTCATTAGGCAATTACATTTACAATTCACTAGTATTTTCATTTGTTTAAACTAACAAACAGCAACACTTTTCGCTTACTTAGGACTAAATACTTTACTGCTTAAAGTCTAGGTACACGTACGTACATAATAAATGTATGCAAAATAGTTGGTGTACAGTATTATCTGACTCTTGCGATTTCATCATCACACACCGGGCAGTACTTTTGACAAAAAATCGAACGAACTGTGTAAACTGTATAAATATGGGTGATGTGTTTGCTTTGTGTGTTTGTTTGATTTGTTGTGTTCTCTTCTCCCTCCGACATACATATAAAAATGTTTAAAAAAGACTATGAAACCTACGACAACGCAATACGTACTAAATACGTAAACAAATTCTACATTACCTAAGTATTAAGTAAGTATTATGTTATTGTGGCTGCAGCTGCTCGGGCCGGCGCACACTCATTCGGCTGGGTATGGAGTCGGTATCGCCGTCATCGTCCACATACTCCTCCTTGGGACGGGTCCACTTGATCAGCGTCTCGGGCGATCGGTACAGGAAGAGTAATTTGGCAAACAGATCTTCCTCCAGGGCAAATTCCAAGGCCTCGCGTACCTAATTAAAAAGAAATTCAATTAAATAAGAATTGTGTTGATTTGAAAATAAAATAATAACTCACCAAGTATATATCCAGGCACAGTTGTAGAACTCTATCCACGTAGGGCAGATCTTCGAACATAATCTTGCGATTCTGGCCTCCGATAAAGGACTTCATGAAGCGCGAGGCCAATAACACAAAGGTGGTGTACAGACCGATAATGCTGCAGGGATAAATATTTAATAAAATAAAAAGAAACTTAATAACTCAAATAACTTACCCTCCGGCTGTAAGGAAGCTAAACGTCGATGGGAACTTTTTGTCGTTAAACGTGTACATCACTATTCCCGATGTGCAGTTGCTGTAGGCAAACTTGGATAGCGTTTCGTTGTAGAAGGTGTCGTTGCAAAAATCGCGAATCTCCCACCACAAGCCATTAGTCTCGTTGTCCCGATGCATTTTAATGACCAGCGGTCGATAGTCCTGATGCTTTTCACTCAGAACACTAACCACGGCAGCATCGCCCGAATTGAGCACCTTAATGAACTTCGGGATCATGGCGGGCAGCACAACAACTTCCTCGGCAACGGGAGTGGCCACAATGGTGGTATTGTCTGTGATGTTGCTATTGCTTACGCTGATGACTGGATCCTGGTCGTGATTCTCGCTTAGCATATGTATAAGCGCTGCTCGGCCCTCAAAGGATTCGTCCAGTGAAATGGCATGCTCATCGCCCACATTCTCCTTTAGTCCCTTAGCTGGAGCCTTACGCGTTAGGGAATAGGAGAAGCGGGCCTTTAGAGTATGATCTGCAATGCAAGGGATTTCAAATTAATATTATAATAGCAACTGCGGGCTTGGTATACGAATATTTTTAATGAACTTACTGTTTCTTAAATCATTTAGCAACCGCTGCCTATCCGGCGGTGCTATATTCCAAAGTGATGGCGAGTTGCCGGCCAGCTTAACCGCCGCCACATCCGTTGCATCGTAGCCAGTGATAAAGGTCAGAGCCTGTTTGTCCTTAATGTATGCGTTTGTCATCTGCGAGTACATCTCGGGGTTGATCTCAAAAATGCTGTCGTAGTTATTCGTGGTGTAGATAGGATCGTAGGGTCCAATTCGAATGGATAAAGACACCTGGAAGGGCACATTCGAGGTGCCAACAGCATTTCCCAGGGCAAAGAGACACAGTGGTCCCCAAATACAGATCACAATCAGCAGGACGATTGTGCCGCCCATCAGGAGCTTGGATAACGAGGCCTTCTTCTGGGCTCTCATGGCCGGAAAGTCGGTCTCCGACTGCCTGGTGCAGCGTATGAGGTAAATGTTAGAGAAGATATCCTCCATTTTCAGCCAGTCGAAGATGGTCATGGTGCTGTCGATGCACACCCAGTCCAGAATAGTGCGCAGCTCGTAGAGGAACGGGATCTGCATGTACACCTTAAACGCAATCATGTTGACCATGGAGAAGCCCTTCGTGAAGAAGTTGCCCAGAATGCGCTTAGGGTAGCCGGATTTGATTTGGTAGGAGCTCAGCAGCATGTAGAAGCACTTGATCACGTAGAAAATGATGGGCGGTGCCAGGGAGTTGAATGTTCGCTCCGTGACAGCTGGCACCACAAAGAACATCCAGATGTGTATGCCAATCACCGAGAAGAAGTGGAATATTATCTTGTTCACCAGAGCCTTCCGCAAATACAGGGCGCGATCTATGACAATGAGCAGGAACTGAACCAGCAACATGATGAGGAAGGGTATGGGCACTTTGTTCTCCGCCAAATAGGTCTGAACACCCTCATCACTTTCCGTTTGTTGGGTCTGTTTTATAAAGAAATATATAATTAACTTTGCTTGCTAACTATGATTTAGAGGCTTTAATTCTCTACTTACTCCAAATGCCGTGAAGCCAAAGAGCAGCACAAAGAAGTTGACGAAATCGCACAGGAACATCAGGGCATACACATCTGTTGCTAGGCGGGATTTGTGCACCAAACTGAAGAAGAACTTGTGCAGCGAAGAGGTGTACTTGGTCCGTCTGTAATGGAAAATATGAATGAAAGTCAGGTATTAGAGAAAGAGTCACAGTGTGGAGGTGGTTACTTACTCTAGCTGATTGATGCCTGATTTGCTGTACTCTGGGGATCCGGGCAAGGAAGCCTGGCTCACTTGCAGGCTCATCTTCTGAGCAGCAGCCTCTTCGTTCAACTGGCGCGAGTCGGGCTGCGATAGATTGTCGCTATCATCGCGATCATCACTATTTCAGAAAGAAGAATTTGTTAATGAAAATAATGATATTACCGAGAACTTTTCAAACTTACATGCTGGCAGTGGGTCTAGTGAACTGGTTATCCGTATCCTTGTATCCAGATTTCCACAAACCCTGCGATTTGAGCAGGTATCGATGCAGGAAGAGTACCAGCAACAGAATCAAATCATAAATCGCATAGTGGGTCTTCATCTCGACGCCGAAGATCTTCGCAGGTGTCAGAGGCTGATTGGGCAGATTGTGATAGTTGGCCCAGATCAGCTTGAACTGGAAAATGCACTTGATCAGCACAATGGCCTGGGTATAGGCAATCAGGGTGACCCAGAAAGTCTTCGTGGGCCGTGGCAGGGACAAAGTGCCCCACAAAAAGACCATAATGGGCAGAGGTAGCGATATAAGACTGGCATTGACCACCTAAAAGAAAAGATTATAAGGTGAAGTATAGTCTAGATATAAGCTAAACATTATCTTACCTGATTGATGAACACCACTATATAGCAGATGAGATCCGTATTGGCCAGCAAGGCATACCACGAAGAGATAAGCACCTCGACAATGATATGGTGATCCCGCTGGGCAAAGTTCTCCTCCTCCAGATTGAATTCCCCGGCACTGGAAGGTCGCCAAAAAAATATTAGTTTACAAAGCTTTTTATCTCTCTCTCTGTGTTTAGATTCATGGAATCTATATATCAACTGGACATGCTCGGTGCTCTGTGTTCTTAGGAATATGTGTGCGCTGCATGCTCCACAATCTACATGCGAGAGTGCATCAGTGTGGAACTAGCATTAAACTGGGGTTAATCGAAGCCACACAACGGATACATACTAGCAAAGAACGCATAGAGATAGGTTTAAATCATAGCAGCGAATACAACTTATTGGGGGAGCCAGAAACACGGATACGAAATACAGAAATACATAGATGCAGAGTTACAGTTACCAAAAATAAACATAAGGTAGAGACAGACAGAGGTTCATGGTTGGTAGATGTTAGAGTGTTCTGAGCTTGACCATGACCATGATCATGAGGATGGCAATGGCAATGAGCTTGAAAAGATATATACATAGAATACAGATTACAGAGGGTCAAATTAAAAGGCAGTAAACCCTGGAAATTTTCAAGTAACTATATTTATCTTAAATATCGGTATTGCAGGACATATAGATAAGTATATCCCAAGATATAATGCCTTATAAATCGACCCACCTAAATTACAGATAGTTAGAGAGGCGCTTTACAAACACAAACCGAAAGAGACACCAACAGACATTAATTTAGGCACATCAATTGGCTAAGGTATAGTGAGTGGTAGCACTACGCTTAGTTAGTGGGGGCGGGACCAGTACCTGTCCACCTGCTCGTAGGACCAGTGCTTGCTCAACGATCCCGAGCCCCCGCCGCCGGCACTGTGATGATTATGGTAATAATGGGCGCTGCCCCGCTCAATCGAGGGCGCCTTGATGCGGATCTCGGGCAGGCCACAGTCCGATTTTCGACTGAGCATCATCGTGCTATATGTACGAGTTGCAATTATGATGCCGCAACGCAGGGATGGGGGTGATGACAGGATAATGGATGGCGTGAAATGGAAAGTCGGTGTCACAATGCAGAATATAGTAGAGGTGGTTTACAGTTACATAAATATATAGAGAGAAATTTGCTCTGATATTAGGAGATCGTAGTAGAGATGTCTTAGAGAGCCGACACCAAGAAGAGATGCCTCGCGTGTTAGTGGCTTTTACTGATCTCGGTTTTAGTCTTAGATTTTTGTATATTATGTATATTCGATTTACTTACCCCTTGGTTGGCGGCGATGAATTGATTGATTGTTTTCTAACGAAACCAAAAATATATATTCGGATGGATCGAAATGCGCGCGCAGAAGAATGTGGAATGTAAGAAAAAGAAATTAGTAAGGATTTGCTTTTTGTTCATAGATTTTTTGTTTGTTTTTGTATTTTTTTTTTCTTCATACACATAAATAAATCGGATTTAGCTAGCCAAATGGTTACCTTTTGAAAATAAATAAAAAAATTAATAAAAGGTGTATAGGAAATGAGAAAAAATATTGTTTAGAGCAGTGCTGGCCAGGCATTACATTGACATGATGGCTTTGCATTTTTGTGATTAGAAAATGAGAAAAAATAGTTGAGATTTTCTGAATTATCACCTAGACAAATAGTTGATTAACTCTAATGGTGCCTCAAAATGTAATACTTTTCTTTACTCAAGATAATTATAAACCTGCTGTTCTTCAGGAAGAAGATCTCAACAAGATAATTTAACGGTGTAAAAACGAGTACAAGAGTGACTTAAAAATCCGTGAAAATGTGCAGAGAAAAAATACGATGGTATATGGCGAATTTCCGCATCCGGAAATCAAACATTTTCCTTTGAGTTTCGATTACCTAGAGGCGGCTGCATCGACCGTGTCTACCGGCAGCTCGATGATTTCGTCGGCAAGGCGATTGTGCTGATGCTGCTGCTGCTGTGGTGTACTAGTTGTTGTTGGTGGTGGCAGTGGTTCGGGTGGTGATAGCGGTGTGGTGGTCGTGTTCGTGTTCAGTGGAGTGCTGGTTTCTGGGTTTTCGATGCCATTTGGTGGCGTAGTGACCACTACCCGCCGCGGTGTGGATGTGGTGGCGGGCGCGGCACTTTCATCGCTTCAACAACAGCAACATCAACATCAAGATCACAACAACAACAACAACGGTGGTGTGTGGCACAAATGATGAAGGTGAGTTGCAGGTGTATTGTTGGTTTCGAAAGTAGTAGTAATAATGTTGTAGTGGAAGCACAGGAACACGAAACACAAAAGGAAAACGGATATGCAAATAAAAAAAGAGAAAAAGAATACCAAAAATAAATAAATATTGAATAGAAATCGAACACAACTCTCAAGTAACATAAAATATACAAATAAAAAAAATAACGCTTGGTAACGCGACCAGAACACGATACTCTAGGGACGCTCTCGGGTTTCCAGTTAAAAAAAAAACCAAAACTTAATTAAAATTTAACGCAAGCGGCGCACACTGGACCCCAAGCTCCAGCCTCGCTTTCTAAATACCTCTCGAGATTGGACTTGAGGAAGTGGAACATGGCAGCGGCACTGGACAGTCCCAGACGATTCAACGAGCTGGATTCCTGAAAAATAATAAAGGATTATTACAATTACAATTTAAAAGTTCCGAGTTATTTTATTAAAACCCACCTTGAGGGTCTTCTTCTCGCCGGCCAGAATGCGGTTGACAAAGCGATAGTTGCGCGAGAAGCGATTCAGTCTTATGGTCAGCGTCACCAAGAAGCCCTCCAGCAGTCTGATGATGGGATTGGTATCGAAGTCTTCGTCGGAGTCCTTGGCCGTCACCTCGCCGCTGTCGATTTCCATCTTGGACTTGCTATCCGATGTCTCCTTGGAGGCGGGGGCCTCGCGTCCCCCCAAGCTAGTTGAGGGCAGGGGAGGCGGAATAACTGGCAGATCGGCCACATCCCTGGTTGGAGCAGGACTGGCTGAGCTGGAGGCCGTACCCGTGGCCGCGTCGCGTTCCTTGGAAATACCCTTGCTAGTAGAGGGGAATTCACTGGGTGGTGCGTCCTTGGATTTCTGTTGGGAAAGAAGGGAACCCAGTGAGTCAGGATTAGGAATGAAAAAGTAATGGAAACATATACACCATTTATAACGAAATAAATAAAAACCAAGCTGGTACAGTAAATGCATATAGAATAAATCTCGCTTGTTGTTTTGTATTTTTTTACAGTATTTTGTGGTGAGTGCGCGCCCTGCTGCTGCTGCTGCTGGTCGGCAGATTGAGCCTGGAGCAGGACTCGTGAGCAAATAAGGTGAAATGCGAGAGGGGTGCGCCAATTAAAGAGAATATAACTCTGCTTGCTCACAATCAGCACACAATTCAGACTCACAACCTCGAGCAGCGTCTGGCTGCGACGCCCGAAATCTAGCGGCTCGGATAGTGTCGAGGTGCGCATGCCAAGATCGCACTCAATTGTATCGTCATCCTCGTCGTCGTCGTCATTATCGCTGATCTTCTTCTCCTTCTCATCGTCCAACTTTAGGGCAATGCGAGAGCCCGGCTCAGAGGCATAGGAACGTTCGCGCATATAAAAGTGGCGACGATACTCGGCATCATTGAGATCCTTCCACACCTTCGATCACAAGTCGGGGCATATTTTGATTTTGATTTTTTTTTTTTTTGGTTATATGAGGAATTTATAAGAATTTAAATATGGTTCAAATAGTCATGCGGCAAATATGGGTTCACATAGGCAGAAAATATCAATTTACCGAAACTGCTGGATATTTGATGCGAATAATATATATCCCCCAGTCACATGCAACTGGTATCTATATTTCAGATTAAACCCCAATCATAAACACCTTAAAACTCACATCGTATAGGGTCTTGCGGCGCTGCATCTTCATCTCGCTTTCGGTGATATTCTCCTCCTCCAGGAAGTCGATTTCGTCATGAATCAGATCCAGTTCGAACTTATCGTCCATCTCCTCAAACATGTAGTAATCGCCGGCACGCGTAGCTTAAGGAAAACACCAAAGAAACATTATGAGCAGATGGATCTCGAGGCAAATAACACAGCAATTATAGTTGGCGCTTTCAACAACATTCAGATGGGCGAATATATATGTATATAGATAAGGTAGCTAGGCTTTTTATTTCGCATTCAATTTACATAGCAGCACACAGAATCATGCAGTTAATCATTGGGCGGAATTTATTTACAATATAGGGGCAGTTATTGTAGAATATATATATAGCAAACAAATAAGGCATAACAAACGAAAACTTCTTTACCATGTGGATGTAATTTAATTTCCTTCCTTCTGCGTACTGTTGGTGCAGGAAGTGGATAACCATGTTCTAAAAAATAATCAAAAAACACAAAAATAAAACAAAAAGTTAAATAAAAAAAATGTAAAAAACGAAGAAGAATAAAATTTGTTTAATTTAAATCAAGACTTTCAACGGCTGGCCGAAGGTTTGGCATGTTGTACAAGGATTTCTTAACCGATCCCCACAGGCATTCAATATGCTTATAGAAAAAGAGATCTTTGCCGAAAATTAAATAAAATAATATAATCTCTAGATTCCATATCACTTTCCATAAATAAGACATATCAAAAAAGCTTTAAGGATAAATTTAGAAAAGATTTAAGGTCGAAAAGTCATCGTATTTCTCATGCAGATAGAACTCCCCGGAGTTCTATTCAAACCCAACACTGAGATCGTTCAAGAGAGATATATTTTACACTTGTAGTAACGCTCAGGCACTCTGAGATTCACCGATTAAGAAGTAATTAATTGGTAGCAAAGTTCATCTAAATTAGTGTTATTTACAGATCAGACTCAGAGAGGCAGTGGTTGGCTTGGGGTCTGTGCTACACACAGGACTCCAATTGCTTTTATTATCTTAAAGAGAGCACGCACATCGTAAAACAGTTTGTATTTTGTACAGAGTTTCGTTTAAGAGCAAATTTATATTATAATTCTTATTCGAGAGAAAAGATTCATCCAATACATGGTCCATGCAGCAGAGCGGGCTCATAGAAGGCGCACATCAGCGACTCCATATAGCTGACCGTACCCACGGGTCCCCAGCTATGTGGTCTTTGCGCAGATCGCAAGGCAGCCTCGTCCCTAGACAGGCGTTTGCGATGCGACTGCGACTCCTCCAGCGAGTAGCTGGCATTTCCCATGCTCTGGTGCCGGCGATGCAGCAACTTGTGGCGCATTGTCACCTCCTCCTCGTAACTATCTGCCGACTGTTTGGAGGGGATGCATGAGAAGATGTACGATCAGGCAGGATCACCACTTTACCATTTGCTTCTTCTTAATGGGTGATCTCTTGATGGACACAGTCTCATTCCAGGACACAGCTGCATTTGTCGACGATTGGCGACGATGTTCTCGGCGTAGATTCGGAGTCAGATTGGAGGATAGCACGGAGCTGGTGGCACTAGAAACCATTGCCGTGGCATAGGCAGCCAGGGGAGGCGCCAAAGTTTGCATATTAGCCGAAGCACTAACATCTGAAGGGGCCAATCCCAGGGAGATTCGCTTCGGCTCCAAGAATCCCTCGGTGAGCAGAGCGGACAAGGCCTCCGTACTTGGTGTTGTTGGTTTTGAGGAGTCCAAGCTTTTAAATAGAGAATCCTGTCCTGAACCTACTGCTCTCGTCACGGGTTCTGATTGTTGCCTCGGCAACGCCACAGTCGCTGCCTCCTCCTCGCTAACCGACTGCACATCCACATAGTCCGTAAACTCATCACAGGGCATCACATTGATCTCTGGTTCTATAATCACTGCTGCATCCGCACTATCTTCGCTTTCGACGCTGCTGCCGCCACTGCTGCTGGAAAGGATCGAGGCTCTGGCTGGCGATGAAGTGGCCGAAGTGTTGGAACTTTGTCCGTCTGGCGTTAAATACCCAGATCCCTGGCAGGAGGTGAAGCTGCTGTTGTGGGCCAAAGGCTCTACCTCTGACAATGCCTGCTCCGAGGGCGTACGTTGCCCTTAAGGAATCCAACTCAAGATTAATTTTAGGACACACACACACGACAATTTCCAAACAAGATCAAAATTCAAAAATGGGAAATTGCAAAAAACGCGACCCGAACGCAAAAATCTAGAAAGGAGAACAGCATCCCCTCAAAATTATCCCCGGGTGACTTACCATCAAAATGCGTCTGCTTGTCCAGTGGCCGGAGCATCTTCTGTTGCGTGGCCCGGATACGTTCCATTTTTCTCTTGATCTTGTGCAGCACCTGCTTTTCGTGGTCATGTCGATGGGCAATCTGCTTCTGCCGCAAGCTTTCAATAATATCCGCTCCCCTGAAAGGAAATATACTCATTAAGTTCTAGTTTGCAAGGATAAATAGTGATGAACTCACCTGGAGGCCAGAATATTGTTCGCCTTGGTGTCCGTGATAATGTGGCAGAAGTAATGCGACTTGAAGATGCGCAGCTGGAAGAGGATGAAGGCAAAGCAGATCGTATCCCAAAGCAACACCACCTGGTGCGTGATCTTGGGGCATTCGCCAGGCGCCAGCAGCACAACGGCGTCCTCCGGCAGCACTATCTGCTCCTTGGGCACATTACTTGTGCAGGTGATGCCCAACATGTGCACCAGCCAGCAGCAATCGGTGGTCAGTTGTGTCATAAACAGGCAGCCGGCCATCTGGAAGCTGGTCTTTATAAGAATATTCGCCACGTTGAAGGCCAGCAGCCACTTCCAGCGGCAGATGATGGTGTGGATGGGTCGCAAATAGAAATCGGATCCTTGCCACAGAAAGATGAAGGCCCCAATCAGATAGCCCAGGGCCAGCAGATCGGCAATATTCGTGCCGGCGAGGAAGACCACCGCCAGGGTGAACCAATAGAAGCCGCACAGCACACCGTTCTTTAGAATATCCGAGTAATTCCGTATATACGAGCAAAAATCGTGGGTGGGATTGTCGAAGGGCACGCGACCCAGCTGGGCAATGTCCTTAATTACGCTGCGGTTGCTGCCGCCAGGATAATCATCGTTGCTGGCATAACGCTGCTCTATGCAGAAGATGCTCTTCTGCCGGTTCAGTATGATCAGCACGATAAAGTCGAAGATTAGCTTGGGCACATGGTTAAAGTGTAGAGCTCCAGGCAGCATGGTCCAGCGTTGAATCCCCTCACCAAAGAGGCCCTTATCCCAGGGATAAACTGCAGAAAAATAATAAGAAAGTAGTTAAAGGAGCGAGTTTTTAAAACGAACGCTAAATTCTTACCCAGACATGAACTCGGTGGCAATCCGACCAGCACAATGTATTGCGTCAATATGGAGATGGCAAAAAACGCCTGGAATACGCCCCAGATCTTGGCGCATTGTGACCGCCTCAGCAGCAGCAAAACTACAAGCCAAAGAGCATAAGCTACGGCCACAATATCCTGGCGGTAGGTGATCGTCGAGACGAGAGCAATCAGCGATATTTCAATGCCGAATTTATAGAAGCCAAAGTTCAGGAGATATTTTATCAATCCCACCAGATCCTTCTCGGCATCCGCTCGCACAATATGGGGGAAGAGCAGCTTGGTGGGCGGCGCATTTAAGGCACCAATCTTTACGCGCATTTGTAGTTGACGGAGTGTGATCACAGCGTGCATGGTTACAATGACCATGTAGATGATGTAGGTGCGCAGCAGACCCATTAAACCGCCCTCAAGCTTGTTTGCCTTGCTAAGACCCAGCCATTCGGCATTATTGGCCGTCCGGTTGTCTGACTGAAAGGAAGGTAAATGATTATATCTCACATATCGAATGCTGTGGAATATTTAACTTACGCAAGTAACGTTGTACTGAGTGTGATCTAGATATTCGATCTGGTAGATCATCTTGGACAGAACTATGATGGTGACAATGAAGGAAATCAGACGACTGATCACCACCTGGATGGCCTTACGAGAGGTGGCTCCCAGCACGCAGAAGCCCACAAAGATAATGTGCAAGACGCAGACCTCGCTGACACTGCAGATAAAGGCCGCCATATAGACCGCCTTCATGATATGCAGCTCGAGGAAACGCCAGAACACGTCCTTGAAGTTCTTAAATATGTACTCTGACTTATTCTTAATCTTGCGGAACGAAATGCGCACCAAATCACGCACGGATGTCTCAAAATCCGTGGTGGCTGCCCCGGGAGCAGCCTCCGCCGATGGTCCTTGGGAACGGCGAAGGGAGCCGGCACTGCCACGACGCTTAGATGCTGCCGCGGACGGTTCCAATGCCGTTGTCTCCGTGGGCTTCTGCTGTGCCGAACCAGGCTGCTGCTGCAGCGACGCGATGAAGCGTTTGTGGAAGTAATGCACTTGGATCACGGTCAGGATCACAATTATCGTGGGCGAGACCAAGTGGAGGAACAAATCCTTTGTTTGATAGCGCTTCAGACCGATGTCGTTTTGCCTTTTATATGAAAATCAATATTTAACTTGGAGTTTCAGTTTATGGGAACATAAATATGTATATTCACTTACAGCGTCTTGGACACATTGAGATAGTCATTCCAGTACGTATCGAACTTATCAAATTGATATGTATAGATCAGTATCAATATGGACATGGCGTAGAAGATTAGGAACAGCCAAAAGCCGTACATAATCTTCACCCAGGCCTTGGACGATGATTGAAAGACCAGCAAGAAGAATAGGAACAGGGCCATATAGCAGATGCGGAAACCCGTCATATTCTCGCCGGTGATGGCGCACAAGAATATCACCAGCACCAGCAACCATATCCATAGCCGCACCAGCAGATTCTTGATCACATCACCGGCCTTCTTTAGGAACTTTGAGGTCTTCTTGCCGTCGTTGATAAGGTAACTTGACCCAGCCGATCCGACGGTGATCTGCAGCGGCGCAATAATATCCGCCAGCGTGCTGTCCCTTCGCCGATCGCGTTTCTCTTTGAAGAACTGCCGCGACGTCACCCAAAACATCAGAACAAAGGCAGTCTTTACGATCAGTGGAACACACGGACGCATTTGGTTCTCGATGGGACGCTCGAAGCCAATCTGCTGCAGGTTAATGCCCGCCGTCTGTAAAACATATTGCAGTTAATTAAATTAAATTCGCAGCACAAGAGTCGCCCTCAAACTTACGGAAACCTTCGTGGGGAGTTCGCTATTTGTCAGATCCATGCCATATATATACTGTGCCACCAGCAGCACCTCGGCGTAGAGCACGATAAACGGACTCGAACGCATCATGGCCTTTCGCTGGTTGGGAATCATCCACAGCACATTGGCCCACAGAAGCAGGACAAAGGTTAGCCAACTATGATAGACTATTGACCAGGCCTGAAAATGAAAGGGAAATTGGTTTTAATTTATCTTTAAAAACAGTTTATTGTTTACTTCAACTTACCATCATTAGAATATTGGTAAATATATAGCTATTCTGATAGATGAAACCTCCCACGCTGACAAAGCCATAGGATATCTGATCCAATATGGAGGTGGTTGTGTTCTCCTGCTCCGATCGCTGTTCCATTGAATCCAGCTGAATGTCGTTGCCTCGCTGCGTTCCGCTGGGCGCCACCGAGGATCCACCCTCCAACGGCTGAGGTGTGCGGGACTTTCGAGTGCTTTGACGCACCAACTATTTAGGGAAAGTTATCCATATGTTAGTTTAGAGAAAAGTGCATTCTGACTGACATGTAGGAGATAGATAAGCTTACTAGTTGAGATACATATGTACATACGGAGAGGTCAAGAATTCTAGGACAACTACGGGTGTTAATGTCATCGATAGGTTACTAGCCGGGTGCAAACTATTTTGGATCGCTGTTGCGGTGTCGTTATGGCCCATAAATCATACATCATACATCATACATCATATTAGTGGTACATTCACACTTACGCGGTTAGTATCAAAGTTAGTTACATTTGTTAGGATCTCTCATGACTTGAAGGAGATTATTATGGGATTAGTACTATAAATTGCTATATAGATGTTAGGACAAGTACAAAATTTAACATAGACAAATGGCAGAGGCTCGAAACCAGATGATAGATAGATAGGACAGAGAAGGATACACAGGCTAGCTCTAGTCTAATGATCGGGGGTTAGGCTTGGAGGAGAGGATGAGGTTTTGGGCGCATAGAGTGGAGTTAGTTTACGTACAGGCGTCGTCTCAGTCGGTTCATTCAACGTTGCACGCTGATCACGGCGTAAAGAAACCTAAAGCGGAAGTAATAAAAGAGAGAGCGTAAACAAAAATCAAAACGGAAACGAAAAAAAAAATAAGTAAAGAAAAATGGCGGAAAAAGCGAAAATCACAAGTATTGTCAAGTTTCAGCGAAAGGCACACACATTCATTGATTGTCCCAAAATGTGGTCAAAGTTTTCGGGGTTAAAAGTTTAGGCAAAGACAAACATTTAGTTCGATTTTAGTTGAGTTCACTAATGTGTATAGTGTTTGCAGCATAATTGATGACCTAATCGAAATGTACAATATTTTTCACACTAAATTAAACATACAACCTGATTCGGTGGGCTTTTTAAATTGCAATTGTTTTTAAATTAAAATATATATGATGGAAATGATAATATATAATGGAATTTGTATAGTTTCCATAAATATTATATAATTACATAATATAATAAGGGACATCTTAAAGGCTGGTTTTTTAATCTGCAAATTCCCCAGATTATAGGTAATGAAATAGAAAATATAACCAATCAAATCTTTAAACTTAATCTAATAAAATCAAATTGTCAAAAACATTAGCTAATAAAAAATGATGAAAATATGCATTGGGAATAAAAGCTTTTCATTGGCAGTGAGGTTTGGTTTTCCTTATCATTAAACTAAGCTGGCTTATCGGGCATTTTCTACCTTTTCCCTATTTCCCATTTTTCCTATTTATTTTGTCCAACCGAAAATCTCAAAAAAAATATATATATTCCACATTCACACACCGCACCCAAATCGAAACATAAACCCTAATCTCAATCCACACTCGCTCGCTTACACTCAAGCGCTGATTGCGGATTGCGGTTGTGGCTGTGGTGGCGGTTGTGGTTATAGTGGTGGTGCCACCTCCGCCCGAACTGGACCCATCCCGGCGACCCCGCGATGTCTGCGACGTGAGCAGCGATAGCTGGCGGTTGACCTTGTTGTTGCCTGTGTTATTGATGCTGCTGCTGTTGCAATCTAGCTGCTGGCCAAAGGCAGTGGCGGGCTTCGATTCCAGCTGCTCAGAGCGGTGGTTCAAGTGGATCAGCATTTCGGTGGTGTTCAGGTGTTTGGGTGTCCGGGTGTGTGGTGTTAGTGACAGTTTGTAGTTAGGTGTTAGGAGTGTTTAGTGTAGGGTTTGTTTTTGTCGGCGTGCAGAGTATATAGTGTTTAAAAAAATTGAAAATTAAGTGTTTTATCCGGATGCAAGTGGCAGCAGAAGAAGAACAGAAATTGAGAGAAGATTTAAAACGATGTCGCGTGATTTGTGGCCTAAACTTTTAGCAAGACTGAAAAGCTGTACCTTAAAATTAATTTAAAATTTTTTCAAGGAATTATCAATGGATTAAAACCACCTACTATATTTGGAATGCCAGAGAAATCGCCATATTATATGTAAATAAAAATGTGTCTTAATTGGAAATTTAAATGCGTTTTTTGGAAAAGCTTTAATATTTTGTAAACTAATTGTTAATACATTTTAATTAATAGCAATTTCTTTGGCATCTTTTATGCATATTACCACTTAAGTAAAATTTTAATACTTTCTAAAATTGAATTGTTAAAACTCTACTAAATATCTTGCTAATAAAATATTACATTTAATTATTCTGAAAATTGTTAAGGTTCAATTAGATTATTTAATAATTTAATAAAATTTCATTAGATTTTCAGTCTCAATAATTTTTTGCTGGTGACAACGATGAAGAAAACCATGTTAGTTGCTCTAAGCCAGAGAAGGATCAAGGCTTTAAGCCATTCAATACAAAGTAACTTAAGTACTGACTTACCCGTGGCTTAATCAGATGCTTGGTGGTCAGGGCCAGGGCAAAGTAAGCGAAGAACAACGCAAACGGATTCAGGTACGAGTCCAGGGACATTTCATTATTGTAGAACATGACCCGTATATCCGACGCGCAGTACGATTCAATGAGCGGCTCCAGTCCAATCAACCTGATGAGGAGCAGAAGATAGAGAAATCCCGTTACAGGATGTACGCCACAGTGGAGGACAGTCCTCCGCCTCCTACTTCACCTCATTTTACTTACCGAGCTGTCAGTCTGGTGTGATTGAGGTGGCCCTGCATCCAGGGCGTCTGGTAAGACACAATGGACAGGGAGTGCAGCACGAGGACAACCATTACGCAGCGCAGCAACAACGCAAAGCCCCTGAACAGAAAAAAGGTGCGACAATACAAAAGGAAAGTCAGTAAAGTGTCCAGAATGGATGCGATGGAGGGCACTGATGGGACACGCACCGTTGCAGCGTCTGGCAGGTTGCCCAGTAAGTTCCGGCCAGCAGGAAGATGAGAAAGTAGAAACCGCCAGGCACCGAGGGACGCAGCACAGCCGCAAAGAACAGCGTGGCGAGGCAGAAGAGCGGAGCTGTTTGAAGGGGGAAAACGATTTATTCATTTTAATTGAAAGAAAATATACCCAATCGGTTGGTTGGCTGTTTTTATTTGATTTTATTTTGTTAAAGAAAAATATATATCATAGACTCACAGATCTTGATCAGTCCCTCAAAGTGTATGTGCT
Source organism: Drosophila mayri (assembly GCA_008042485.1). Taxonomy (NCBI): domain Eukaryota; kingdom Metazoa; phylum Arthropoda; class Insecta; order Diptera; family Drosophilidae; genus Drosophila; species Drosophila mayri. Next base: position 268,209 of record VNJN01008371.1, read on the forward strand.
GGCTAATCATGGACACCCGCTTCCTCAGCTGCTGCTGTTGCTGCTGCAGTGGCGTGGTGGCCGTTGCCTGCTGCACATCTCCTCCATTGGCATCTGTAGTCGGGGCTTGGCTGGCCTCCGCCGCTTGACCCTCAACCACTTCACCGTTCTCCAACTGCTCGGCGCCGACGGTTTGAGAGGCCACTCGCTTCACCGTGAGATATGATCCCAGGGAGGTGGCGAGTACAAGTACCTCCGGCAGCACCCACTCAATTATGGCAAATGCTCTGATTAGTAAATAAAGTTTACAATTAATTAAATTGTAGTTTTGAAAACTCTCAAGAGTAACTCACTTCAGATCGACGAAGCTCACGAAACCAATGTGTCGCAGCAGGCGTTCACTGAACGAGCAGTTGTAAATTGGCAGCGTGACACTGACCGCCAGGATCTGGAGTGTTATGTGTCCCAGCAGGACCAGTGTGCTAAGAGCCAGCAGGATGATAAAGAAGGCGGTGACAGAACCCTTAAAGTTGCGACGCGTGGCCAGCGGAACGAAGGGCGACATAAAGAACATCAGCATGTACACAAAGGATATGCCCACCGGTCGCATCAGGGCAGCTAAATTAAAGAAAATGCATTAAATTTAATCCAAAAATCAAAGTTAAGTCAATAATATGATTGAAATTTAATGAAAAAATATTTAAAATATAAAAACTTTACAATTTTGGACCAGAATCCTGCACTGTCTATGCTTTTCCCAAAGCAATTCCCATGGACAAATCAATAAAATATAGTAAATGTACCAAATTGATGTGAGATTTATTGAATCTTTGATTTAAACCCAGGACATGGATTGATTTATTGGTATGAGGAGGAGACGTAGTAGTAATAGTAATAATTTACTCACCCAGGACGAGCACCGCCGGCACGACGATGCGCTGCAGCACCAGGCATGCATAGCTAAAGACCATTTTGATGGACGCGTTGCTGCCGCCTTCGTCTGCGTTTCCGGAACTCACGTTGCTTCTCCAGCAGCTGCGTCTCCGGACTCAGACCCCGACTCCGACATCAAAGCAGAAGCATTCATGAAAGCCTCAGCTTCGACTGCAATTTTTTGCCACAAACGGAGCAGAGCAGCTGAAAGAGGGAGAGGAAATCGAATGAAAACTATACTTGGAGTACTCCAAACCAAGAGCCGCAGCTCCTGTTGCTCGACTTAACTCAATGCTGATGGTTCTTAATTAAGCAAACCCCCCAAAAATAAAACAGCACAAAAAAAAAACTCCTCCAACTAATTTACGGATATAAACATTGACACACTTTTAATTAACACTGGCAAAAGTCCTGCAACAACAAGAAAGTAAGAAAAACGAAATAAAATCAAGCCCGCGCTGTGAAGTGGGCGTGGCTGTCGGTAGTCGCACGCTATCCTGCCTTGGGTTGGGTTAGTTTCAATTTTCCTCTTCCGCTTTCCGCATTTTCCAGCTGCGCCAGGAACGAGGAGTGGCCACGCAGTGGCGATTAGAGGAAGCCAAGGATGCGGGGGCCACCAAGACAAGTAAGCTGCCTGACTGGCTTATGGATAATGGATGTGTAATTGACATTCAATGGCTCATAATGTGGCATTTATTTGAATTCGCTTTAAACTAATGGTGCAGAAACTATTGCCAAAATATATGTATATAGGCCATCCGGAATGTTAAGGATAATGGCCTGGGAGCATGACAAAGGATTTCAGGGGGAAAATTATTTGTTTAATAATAAATTTGGTAAGTTATAAAATACTTTTGGAGAAAATAATGGAAGAAAATTATTTTTAAGTATATTTTTTTATTTTTATAAAGGAATTATTTAACCCCCACTTATAAATAAACAAATAAATGTGTATGAAGTTATCAAAAATTGGAAGAATTCATTAATAAATTTCACATTTTAACAGAAATCCTTTTCGCTTAATTTCACAGAATTTCTTATTCTTTTTTAATTTTTTTTGTTCGCTGTTAAAACCCAAAAGAAATATTACTAATATGCTCATTTTATGACTCTCTCAAGATTAAGTGATTCATAATTCCGCTAAATCGAAAGCTTGTGAAATGTATTCTGCATTTAAAATGAATTCTCATTGAAAAGTTTCATAAAACTCGCATCGATTGTATAATGTCTAAAAAACTTGCTTAAATTCTGACCCGGTGCCACATTTATTCAATGGTGTTGTGTTCACAATGCAAAATACAATAAAAAAAAAATAAAATTTCCTACACAAAAAGCGAGCCAAAGAACTTCAACAAAACTGCTAATTTCGCACACAACAGAAAATGGCGAAAAAAGATCAACAGCCATGACGTAATTTGGCATGTACAAAAGTTTTTAATTCTTCACTATTTTTGTTTCTATTTTTTTTTTGTATTTTGTATTTTGCTGGGTTAACAAGAACAACGAGGGGCAAATAAAGAAAGCAACAAAGAGAGCCGGCAGCCTTGCAGAGGGAGCAGAGGGAGAAAGCAATCCGCCAACGCCTCCAACGCAAATATATCCGACATAATGTGGGCTAATAAAAGAGACGGAGCACTCGGGAAAGCGCGGGTCTGACAGCTGAGCCGCCGAGCCGACAAACCTCAAGTGGTGCCACACCTAACCCCCTCCTCACACCCACAGCCCGAGAGCCCGCCAAACACCACCCACACCCGCCGCCCTTTTGGACAAACAAACAGATTCAACTAGACAGGAAAAACAGAACAAAAAAAGAAATAACGATATAGTCTGCAGTCTACCGATATGTGGAATACTCAGCATATTATTTTTAAAACTGAAAATATATCATAACTTCGGGCGAATTAAAAATTTTCCACAGGTTTGGTTAGCTTTGGTTTTAAAATAAATTAAAAAAGTACCAAAAAGCATTTAAGAATTCAAATTCAAATATTTTTATCTTAAACTAATAACATTTGTCATTATGATTTATCTACAATTTTTTTAGGACTTCTTGTGTATAAATTTAACGATAACTGACAACTTAATCCTTAAATCTTTATTTCAGAAAGGAATTTAAATGGATATAAAATTAATCTCTTTGGTTAATTCCGTATTTTTTGATTAACACAACAATATACCCTCAATAAACTCCCAGAGTAAGGGGTACCAAAAGATAGAAGCACAACAACCATTTGGAAGAGCCTCCCTAATGGTGATAAAAAGTAGTAGTAGGCCCATCAAAAACAAAAAATAGCACTCTACTGTTTTAGCAAAAATAAATGCCGGTTGGTTGGAGGTGATGAGATTGGCCCCTCCAACGCCCCCACAGATGGCAATGGGGATGCCGGGAATCTCTGTCTGAACAGATGTCTAATGGCACAATAATGCTGATGGCAATGCGTCTGTCTATATGGGAATTTAATGCACAATTACAGCAAAAAGTTTCTATCTTACAGAGATGATATGGATATAGCATAAAATAGATAAATAGGTATGTTCTCTGTTCATTTAGCTTGAATGATAAACAAGATGATAAGGTTTTCTATCTTAACTATGTTTACTTCTCGGAAATTGGCTATCAAACTGAAATATATACAAGCTGAAATTCATATAAAATTATATGAAAGTATCTTTGATTATAATTAAACATTTTAGTATCATATTTTTTAGCAATATTACCTATATTTATTAGAATCTTCTATCATTCCCAACTGTTCCTTACAACGAAGTGAGCCCAAAAATCAAAGTGTGGCACGTAGCATCGTTCCATCAAAAAACCAATGTGACACGTGTTGCTGCTACGCTTTTTGGGGCTCGGTTATGGGCATAGGCTACACCTCCCTCCTCCCCAGCCCCGCTAGAATACCCTCCCACATGCCAGTACAATGAATATGAAATGCCAGAGGCAGAAGGTCTAACCCGCGTGTTATTCGCTACTAATTCATTTGCCATACACGCATCGCTGATTGCTGAGCTGCTGCTGCTGTTCGGCATTATAATATAAGCATTATATGAATGATTACATAGATACCAGCAAATATATATATTCCCATTGAAAGACCAGCAGCTGCTGTGTGTCGACAATGACGAGGGGGGAGTTCACTTTTCGGCCTGTTGCAGCCACATTTCCTTTTCACTTTAGATTTGAATTTGGATACTTATTTCCATTCAGCTCCAATGTTTATCGTCTTTCCATTTGCTCTGTCAGAGTGGAAACATTGAGCATAAGTAGCATTTCGCATGTGCTTTTATTGGGTTAACTTGGCACACACATATTCCCCATAGACACTTCAATGTCGTTGTCGGTATTGAGAGTCTCAATGTTGCCATGGTTTGCCAGTGATATAATGCAGATGAAATGCATGTTCTGGCATTTGAAAACAAATATTAACAATTTTTTGGATGGAACGCAGACAGCTGATGGCAAAATGTCTCAGCATGCGGCACATGTGGCGTATATGTACGTGATATTAAAGTTATGTATTTCTTTAAAATAAAACACAATTTTCAAATACAAAGTGTGGAAAGAATATTTGTAAGAATGCATTGTCGTAAATTTATTTACAGTTGAAGATGTTTAAGTGTTTCTAGAATGATTACAAAAAGTCTAATTAAAGTGTTTAATATTCTAAATATTAAATTTGTACTACTTTTCTTTATTATTTTATTTTTAGTACCTAAACATTTAAGTTACACATACAAATGATATAAATTTTGATTTATTTTTAGGGGCTAATACAAGTTTGTAATTTATTAAGCTAAACCTGGCACTATTTATGAATTTGAACACTAATTTAATTGCAATTATGACCTTAAACTCAACTTATGCCAGACCCAAATGTCCTGTTTTAATGCCGCAATCAAAACTGTAAACCTAATCCCCGCCTATATCCCGTTTTTAACTTTCCTTCAACTTTCTGAATAACTAAGATGAAGTGTCTTATCTTAAGCGCTTTACATGAATAACAACATTAAGCTGTAATGGAAAGAGAGAACTCAATTGCAAGTCTGCTATCATCTTGGTTACACTTCCGACCTTCATCCTCATCAGGGAAGATCCGCTCTCCCCCGACATTCATTAGTGCAGCTTCATTGCCAAGTCTGCCGGCCACTTGAACTTTGTCTGGGCGTTGGCATTTCTTGCAATAATATTTGCAATTTTATTTTCCCCAAGTGCAAGAGAACGGGCGGAGAGTCGGAAAAGCGTTGACAAAGTCAACTAATCTCTGTCCAGTTAGTTGGACTTTTTCCCTCCTCCCTTGAGCCGCGTGTCTGTGGGCCATTAATTCAACATTAATTACAAATGTCCAGCGAGTGGCTTGAGCTTTTCTTGCTCTATTTTTAGTGTCCACTTCTTTTTTAGGACCTCGTAATCTGCGGATTGTTGTGGTGGCCGGTGGTCGGACCTCTCCCTAGTTTTCTATACATTTTTTTGCTGTTGCATTTGTTCCTATAAAACTCATACATTCTTATATGTCTGAGGTGCATGTCGCACGCTCAACTTCTGAGTCAACTTTGCTAATGATGACGTCACGCTGTTTGACGACTGTCAATGTCAATATACTCGGGCAATTGTTAACCCCTTGTTGCCAGGCCACACAACTAGGGAGCTTTAAAACAAAAGGCATTTTAGGAATCAGAGCATAATTAGTCGAAAACACGCAATACTTGTTCTAAAAGAAAATTAAAGAGGGAGTAGCAAAAATAATGAAATTTCATTTGACATTCTTGGTGTGCATTTGACAAGTAAGCTCGCTGGCTAACAAAGAGCTTAAGAAGCGGAAAATTTCACATGCAACAAAGTTGCCACAAAATAAAGTTGAACAGAGACTGAAGAGCCAGAAATGAGTATAAAATTTGGTAGAGTAAATAATTAGTTCAAATAGACAAAGATTTTTTCGTAGAATTGAGTAAAAATCTCTTGGTTTTCTTTGTTTCAAATGAGTCACTTCCTTAACAAAATTAACACAAAAACATAAAGAAATTTTAAGAAAATTAGTCACCAATTTATGGCTTCAGCCATACAAAAAGATTTGAAGTAAAATTAAAACTTGCTAAAAGAATAACCCTTCCAATAAACCCTTTACTGAAGAAAATAAAAGTATTCTTAATTCCCCAAAGAACCACCTAATTAATTCTTAATTTAATCACCAATTGAAAGGTCACGAAATATTCAATTAAACCCTTAAATAAATTACATCTCCTCTTGTATAATTCCCGCCCGCATTGATCTACAAGGGTTAATTGAATCACACAACTTGTGGTTAATGTGCAATAAATCCATGTGGAATTGTTAATATTATATATGCACTGGCAGCCGTTTCATCGCCATCTGGACAAGATTTGGGTCACTTTCAGCGCTCTCTGTGCTCTTTTTAAATGCAGGGCGATTCTTAAAATTACGTATACGTAAATTTCACAGGGGAAATTAATTTCAAAGTGGTTGCGGCCCCGCCACACACACACTCGCCAGAGAGGGAAAGAGTGAGCTAATGGCCCAGCAAGCTGTGACCAACGCCTTCGTTTCACTCAAAGTGACAGGAGATGGTCAAGGGAAGAGGGCCACCAGAGAGGAGGAGAGGGCTGCTCCGAGAAGGAGGCGGGAAAACCAAAATGCACATTTGTATCTGGTCTTGGCCTACATTTATCTTGGCGACCGAGCCCCCAAAAATGCTCCCGCAAAGATATACTATACTGTGGATTTAAGTCGCCAAATTAAATCGTCTAAAAATACAGACTTTATAAATAAATATGAATTAAAATCATCCTTCTGCTTGTTACTCATCAGACTTGTGAGAATTTAATTGAAAAAATGACACAGATATAAAAAGAAAACTAACAACTTGTCACCTTGAAAAACAATTTAGAAATAAAAGAGGTTGAAAAATTATTTATAAAATATTTTATGATCCCAGAAATATTAATTAAAATTTATTTATCCAATTATAACAGAAAAAATAGTATTTAAGGGTAAATAAATTCAATTTCGTTTGTTAAAACCTAATTTTAAAATATTGAAAAGATGAGAAAATATAAAAAGAAATGATAAAGTAGATTTAATTTCTCTAAATTCATATTTGTATTGCCAATTTGCTGAATTTCACCCATTGTACACTGCACCAGCTGTGCACAACAAGGCGGCAAACAGAGAGAGAGGAGAGGTCCTGGGCAGCGTGTGGATTCTCCACGGTGAGTAAATATCATAAAATGTGCAGCAGTGCGCGCTTCTCTGTTTGACCTGTCAGAGCATATTACACATCCGCCATGTGTGCCATGGATGCCTAAAACGATGGGGAGCTGCCGTTGCTGCTGCTACTATGTTGTCCGTTAACAAACAATTTGGCCAATGCATTCGGGCAAAAGAACAGAAGCAGCCATGGTTTATTTCACGTTCGCCTTTTTTATACCGTTTCCCCGTTTTTTTTTTTAATTTAGTTGAAAGGCACACGTTCGCAGGACTCATCGCGGACATGTGTGCGATTACTCCGCCCAGAAAATTGTCGGGGCCGGCAAACGCGACATTAATAGTGACAAATGTCACAAAATGGTAATGGTCTGGTCACGACTTTATCCTTCAGCACCATCCATTTCACTTTCCATTTCATTTGCTCCTGTTTTTCTATTTGGTTTATGGCAGTTGCCTCTCCTTCGGTCCACTTGCTAATTTCATTACCAACTCCGTCGTAAAAATTCGTTTGCCCGAAAGATCCATTAAAGCCAACTGAATGTCATATTCCTTTCATTCATCATCATACATCAACGGAATAGTTGGTCCGAATGGAGGTTCCATGCCTTAAATACCTTGAAAAAGACACGCAACAGTTTTTTCCCAGACACATTTCTTGGGAACTCGGACTGGGAATAGGGGGGTCGGGGGCTGTCAAATGAGTGTCGTCCTAACAGGCGGTCCTTAGGATTATGACCTGACATTAACATGCCCCCAAATAGTTGACTCAACTTGTCCTGATGGATTGAGTCAACAGGTTACGGCCTTGTAACGAGGGGAAACTTGCCTTTGAGTTGGAGGCGGGAGGAAGCCATACGTGGAAAGTTACCTAACAAGTTACCTCGTTTCAAACTTTTGCAAGTTATGAATAGTATTTATCTTTATTAAATTTGATATCTGAACCTAAAAACTTTTGACATTTATAGGGTAAATTAATTGGTAAAAGGTTCTTGTGTTTAATAATACAGATTTTGCAATTAATATTTGTTTATTTATGCTTGTTTATTTGAACTGAAGCAATCTATTTATTTATATATTTTGTGGCTAAATAATAGCAAAATAAAAGTGTATTTTATTTTAAAAAATTAATAAACAAGAAAAAATAAAGGCTGAAAATCTTTAAAATAAACAATCATAATTATGTTTCTTATTTTGTAATTGAAGAATAACAATATATTTCATAAAATAAACAAAAATAAATCCCCCTGCGGTTATTTGGTAACTAAAATGTGCCAAAAATGTTGGCCTTTCTTTAAAATATTTGATTTTCTGATTGAATTCTTTGGCTATCCCTTTAAATATTTCAAAATTGTGCTGCCGGCTTTTTTGAGCTAATATTGTTTCTAAATATTTGACCCTCTTTCTTATCTGAGAACTTGAAACTGAACATGCATAAATGTGTTTTTGTTATAAATAAATTCCTGAATGGCAGCGGAGCGTGGCCACAACCAGCCAAACGCGTCATTGCACACTTTGTAAGGCAGCATTCAATATCGGGGCAGAAGACACACTATACTATATAGTATAGAGACCATAACTGAGAAGAAAACTCAATGAAAATACTGAGCCCAGACTTGGTTTTGTTCTCACGGCCGTCAAAACTTTGCAAAAAAATAAAAACAAACAAACAAAAATTCACGCATGAGAAGTCAACCCATCTAGGAATGAATCATTCGCCATACTGACAACTATATGTATATATATCTATTTATCTGAAAATTTGTGTGTGCAAAATACTAACAAATATTTATATATATTTTATTTTTGATTGCAATACCCACACCCAGAAGGCGACGATAAGCAGTGGATGAATGCGAGAAGAAATTAATTTCGTCTGCGATAAAACTAAAAATTTCATTAAAGCATTTAGAGGCAGTGACAGCTAAAATCAAATGCGGGAAGTAGAAAACATTTTTATACATAAATAAAATTGTAAACTATGTTGTTGGTATGCGTCCAAAGCGCTAAAATAAAATGAAAACAAGTTCTATGCCAGAGACCGGCAAATGACTAAATTCAAAAACCAGACTCAGACAGTGTCAGAGTTTTGTTTTATTGTTCCTAGATAGACGGGTATGTATATACATATATGTAGTATGACTGGGGGCTTACTATACTATATACAGAGCTACACAGCCACTTTCCGTGTACGATGAGGAATTCGTTTGTTTTATATTATTTTTTTCTTGCTCGCCTCTGGCAGCGGCATTTGGTTGAAAATATTTTAGTTCAAAAAAGGCCAGAACAAGGCAAAGGCCAAAAGCAGGTAAGAGAATGAAGATGAAACAATAACAGCTGCCGCCTGTATAACCCTCTTAAAATGCATACTTTTTTACCTGCAGGTGCTGCTGGCCGGAAAAACTAGAGATGAGCCTGTTCCACCGGATAACATAGAAAACACAGTCCAAGACAGTTCAAAGATGTGCCCTTGGCATGGCACGTGAGGGGAAGTTTTGGTATGTGGAATGAAAATTTCTATAAATAAAATAGAACAGAAATTGTGTCGAGTCTATTTCCCAATGTCTATCTTAAAAATAGTTTATTAAAAGCCCATAAAAATCAGATCCATTTTAAAATGAGTCTATTTAAAACCCATAAAAAAAAGATATAATTAAATTGGTAATTAAATGGAATTGGAATTATAGGAAGACTACTAAAGAATTAACGAATAATAAAGCATCTGAATTTATGAAGAAAAATATTATAAAAGATTTTGGAATTATTTTCAGAATGAAATTTTTGGCGGGCTCAAAGAATATCTTGGAAGACAAAGAGTTAGGGTCTACAAATTGATATTTGGCTTTGATAATTAAGGACTTTTGTCCGGAAATACTATTCCTATGTTTCTACAATATTCCTTAATAATATATATTTATTTATGTAAATCTTCTCTTATTCAGCTCTTCTTAATCTTCCATTTAATCATCTGTTAAAATATTTCCTCTAAAATGTAAAGCCTAAGTTTAAGCCAATCCATCGGAGCTTCTGATGGTCTTTAAATTTACTTCAAGAACTAAAAAATCACCCTATACAAACCTCTTTTAACTTTACATTTTTTCCTATGTCTATTATTCCCGAAAAAAAATAGTTTCTAAACGAGATATACCACATTTTTTCAGCTATCAACTCGAATGTGAATTCATTTATTCCATATGACATTTCAATATATTCCACGTGGATTCTTTTTGGGGGCTAAACTCTCCATGCTAAAAATCGAAAATCAAATATGTTAACCGAGGTAGAAAGTGGATGGGGGGGAGACACAAAAGAGAAATTGCAGTGGCATCGTCGAGTGACAAACAAAACAAGCTGAAAAATAACTGCAGCTGTTGCAGTTTTATAAATGTGGTTCCCCAAAAAGCTTCTGCCGGCGTCATCCACCCGAAAAACCCACCTATATACCTTCTATCCTTTATGTGCATATATAGTACACAACATATAGCATATAGAAGAGGGTAAATGTTGTCGCTCGGTTGGCTTGCTCTCCTCCACAATAAAAGTGAAATTTTCTCGTGCCAAATTCTGCTGATGGCGGACGTGGGTGGAATGGTTGGACTTGGGTTGGTGGTAACGACTTTTGGGCCAACACTGTTTGTGCTGAAGTTTTTCGAGGTTGCACAGAGGCAACATAAACTAATTGCAACAACATTTCCGCCCGTTGTGCAGCCAAGAAGTAATCAAAAAAGATACTTTGATAAATGAAATGAGAACAAATGATAGGAAGATCATGAGCTTTTCTTCATTTTGTTGCTAATTAATCACTGTGGGTATTGCTTGTTCATTGCATCCAAGTGGAAATTAAACCATTTGTTTATACCTCGCAGACGTCTATCATTAAAAATTTAAAAATATATTCCGAAAAATCAACTCAAAGGTGAATAGCCGCAGATCAAAACCAAATTTTTGTTTAAACTGCTGTTAAAAATTGAATTTTAACTCAGGAATAAACGCCAATAGGAATAATCAGTAATCGAATTCAATAAAAATAAATTAACCTACTGGTCTGATAGCAAGCAAAATAAGTCACTTTTTTAAAATATTCATGAAGTCATCGAAAGCATCTGGTATTTGTCTTTCATCGGGACAAAAAATATATGTAAATATAACATGTTTTCAAGCCTTGGTCGCGGGTCTCACCGATTAAAATGCGTCATTTATTGATTGCAAATATAGGGGAAAGTAGCAAAGTAACAACAAAAAAGCCACAGGCTAAAGTCAAATTGGTTGCAAGAGCACAAAAGTTAGATTATGTTTAGTTAGTTAAACAAAATTTTGATTAATTTATGTATACAAATAAATCCTTAAATTAAATCATTGATGTCTTTTATTTCTATTTCTTGGCGCGCTTTCTGCTTTGAGCATTCTTCTCTCAATATTAATTTCTGCCTTGTGCAGATGTCACCTGACCACTGGTCTTAATGTCAAGCAGGTAAATAATAAACAAATGCCAAGCGTTGCATTCCCCTCCAACAACAAATATCGGGCCGTAAGCCGTGAGCCCGTTGCCATATGTTAGCAGAGTGCGACTGCAAGTTCAAATAGGGGGCCGATAAGACAAATACAAATGCAGGCAAGACGCTAGGAGTAGTCTCATTAGAAACTAGGAAAATGGGAACATTTATTTTAATATGGGAAAAAATATTATAAAAATATATTATCACAATTTAAATTGTTTCTGGTGGATACATTTTATTTTCATTTGATAAAAAATATCCAACTGTAAGAAAGTTTTGGTGATAGTTAATAATTCAAAACAGTAAATATAATAATTTTATTGAACTTATCATATAATAAATAAATAAATGGATATATTAAAACTATATTTCTGTAAGTAAAAATACAAAAACTTGGTTTAATATGAGACTAAAAATTTCCTAAAATTGTTCTTTACATAAAAAATAAAAATAAAATACCTAAAAATTATTTGAAAAATCTCCCTGATATTCCCACCATGTATGCATTTCTTAATCTGACAATGAAAGCCACTGGGTCAACTTCTGGGCGGCTCCTATCTCAAGCGGAGTACTTAAAAGCGGGTGATTAATCAATGAAAGGGGAGGTTCTAGTGCTACTGCTGCTGACGCGCTTATCTGCCCCTTCGGTGCTATGTAAATAAATGAAAGTTATTTACGCTGATTTGACACTTTTTGTTTTGTTCCTATTTTTTGCGCTAAGACTAATTGACACAGATAAACGGGGAGAAATGTATCTTAAAAAACTTGCAGTACGTTAATGAAATTAAAAATAGATCAACAGCTGAAAACACACAATACTGCATGTGCGAGAGCGAGAGAGTTAAAAAGTAACCAGAAAGTTAAGCCAAAGCAAATGGGGGAGAACGACACAGCGGCGGCAAAGGAGAGGGAAACAAAAACACAAAGAACTGGAACATGGGAAATCAGAATGGAAAATCAAATGCTGGCATTTCTTCGTGTTTTTGTTGTTGTTTGCACACCGTTTGTTGTTTGCTCTTCGCACCTGCTTTTGTAAATCTCTCGACGTTAACCAAAAAAACCTTCCCATTTTAGCGCCCTTTTTCGGAGTTGCTAGGCAGTTGAAAGCAAAACACAGGCAAAAATATGCTCACCACATTTGCATAAGCTCCGCGAAGAAGACCACAACAAAAACAAAATGAATCGATTTTCAGCGATTTATCAACAACAAGAATCACCGCTCACACACACAAACTCACTAGAAAGCACTTTCTTTTACTCTTATTTCTGAGCTCTATTTCGATCTTTGCTTTTTCACCGCTTCATTCTGTGCTTTTTTTTTTTTTTATTATTTGGTAAGAACTTGGCGGATTTGTTATTGTTTTGCTGCGGCTTCGATTTTTACAGGCGGCGCTCAAAGTATCTGAGAAATCGCTTTATCCGCCGCTTTGAGCTGCGAAAAATGTATCACCTCACCGGATTACTTCATTGGAACAAAAATATCTTAATTTTGATCTTTCTTCCCGGCGGTTTGTGTATTTTTTGTTAATTTTCAGAAGCACCGACCACACGAACCGCGTCTTGCAAACATTAGTATTTTTTTGAGCGTTTCGCCCGCCTTAAATACCCTCGGCTGGGGTGACCTTTTGGCTATAACGTAGCCTAACATTGTTATTTGAGTGATTTTAGCACAATATTTTAATCTAATCTAATTTAATCCAATCTGAAATTTAAAAACTTTAACAAACTGGTCAAATGAAGTGTCAGAGGAATATGTTTATTTTTCTTTCAATTTAGTTTTTTTTTGTTATAATTGATATATTTAACAAAGTCTAAGTTCTATTTTATAGCTAAGCCTATCGCTGCTGTTAACTATAATGTATCGCCAAAGATATTTTTCGCCACAGCCTTTTGGTCACTCCATTTAATAGAATTTATTTGCCATTTTCCAAAGATCCATTTCCGCTAGATAGAAATCTATTACAAATAAAAATGTCCGAGTTGCAGGTAAAGTAACCACTCGCAGGAACAATTAATATCACTAAATATAAACTCTTGTTCACAGGAATTCAATCAGGCGGCAGAGGATGTGAAGAATCTGAACAGCACGCCCGGGGATAATGACCTGCTGGAGCTTTACAGCCTGTACAAACAGGCCACCGTCGGCGATTGCAATACAGGTTCGAATTACGCCAACCACAGTGTCTATATAACGCTTAAATTCCAATTCCGCACAGATAAGCCCGGTTTCTTAGACTTTAAGGGCAAGGCCAAGTGGGAGGCATGGAACAACCGCAAGGGGCTGAGCAATGCCGACGCCCAAACGGCCTACATCGCTAAGGTGAAGTCCCTGATTGCCGCCGTGGGCCTTAAATCTTAGATATAGCCCATCACAACGATATTGATGCTGCATTTTGAATCTCTGTGGTCGTTTAACGCACATACACTTTGATTTTCGAGCTTTTCGCACAAGAAATACACTCAGTAGCGTGTAACGATTTAGTTTAATTTTGTCAAAAGCTGGGAATGGTTATATCTGTACAACTATATACGATTGTTCCTAGGCCCATCTGTGGGAGTGGCTGGGGTGCTGCCCTTGCCGTTCGAAGACCTCACGCTGGAGCTCTCGCAGATTAAGCTCCAGTGTCTCAACAACTTCGAAGTTCATGTCTTGGCGCGCCTGCTTGATGTAGCCCTTGATAATGTTGATTTGTTCAATCAGCGGGTCATCCAGGGTCGATTTGCTGGCCGCCTGCGGTGCCGACCAGTTGTTCAGGGATTGCAGATCCGACTGGAGAGTATAGAGACATTATAAACACCTCTTTTTCACTTTAAACGAAAGCACAAACTTACCCCCTGAGCGAAGGAACCACTTTCTTGGTTCGAAACAACCACAAACGATTGGTTTGCCTGGTTATTGCGTTCATAGGCTTCCATGGCCATGCGTTGCTCGGTTAGGATGCGCTGTTGCGTCTCCATGCGCCTTCGCTCTTGCATCTGGAGGATGTGCGCCTCCTCTGGCAGTGGTGGAAGCGACAGCATCCGGTCCTTGATGGCCTGAATGCAACCCAAGCGGATGGCTTTTTTCAAGGCCTCCTCACGGCTGCCGGGTTCACAAAATATGGCCAAAATACGTTTGCTACGTGCATCCATGGTCTCGGCCACCTGCCCGATCTTGCCGCGCAGGGCTCCAGCATCCGCCAGCGTGAAGATGGTGTCCCCCTCGTTCAGGCTGTTGATTATCTTTAGATACATGTCCAGATCGGGGGTTACTTCCTTCTGCAGCTGCCTGATCTGCTCGTAGACCTGCATTAGCAGGGGTCGACAGGTGCGACTCTCGTGCATATCCGTACGAGTGTCTAGCAGCCAGAGGCAGTGCTCGCAGAGCCGGATGGCGTTCTCATTTTGGTGTAGCTGCTGCAGGGGCTCACTGCGAGTGGTGGAGAGACTGGCCAGTTGAACTGCAAAATGGGAAATCGATTAATGGATGTTGAGAGCTTATTTTGGACCAACTTACGAGCATTCTCGAGGGGCAGGAACTTGGAGCAGTCGTTGCACATAATGCCGCCACACAGGCGACAATGGTGCTGGCGCCGAGCAATGTGAAAGCTTTTGGCGCAACTGGGACACAACTTTACGGAGCTGCCGTCCAGCCAGGTTACCGTTTGCTGTTCATGTTGCCGCCGCTGCACCGAGTCCGTGGGCAGATCTTTTAGGAGGCGGTGCAATCTGATAATCAACTTGTTCGTCTCGCTGGCATAGCGCTCCAGGCGGGGATTGCGTATGGACTGGAAATACTCAAAATGCGAACACTCGGCGCCCACTTGCTGCCTTCCCATATGGTTGAAGACATTCATCCGGGACCGGGCATTGCTCGGCCCGTTGCGATCTCCGTTGCCATTCTGATTCCTTGTGGCCGCTGAAGCGGAAGCAGCTCCGGGCGATGAAGCAGCAGGTCCCCGATCATCCTCAAAGTTGTTTAATATTTTCTTCTTAGCCTTGGTGAAGATGTCCTTCAGGGATTTCAGAGCCGCCTCCTCTTCGGCGTGCTGGCGGGCAAAGTGGTCCGTAAGCACATCGATGGATTTGAGGTCCGCCCGGCAAATGGGACATAGGAAACCTTCCAGAATCTCTCCACTGTCAGAGTTCTCCTCGTCGTCACTATCAAAAGGATTTCCGGACGTATCAAAAGGATTTCCGGACATTTTTTAGGATGAGTAATCACGGGTTTCTGTATTTTTTGGTGGGTGTGTTTTGCATCCACCTCTTTGCGGAAAACAGCTGTTTGCGCCTTGCTTTCCCCTCTAAAGCGAAGTCATATTACACTCTGCTCGCCTGCCACTCAACGTCTGTGTTTAAAACTCAGTTTAAAGCCTATTATATTTAATATACTTAGTAAATATTTTATTAATCAATTATAATCTGCTTACTCTGCTTCTTCGTCATCACATGGCCATTCGCCGCGAAATGGAACATCGGTGAATGTTCAAAGCTCGTTCGTGGTGAATGTCAGGCGTGGAAAGAAGCAGCAGTTGCCTGCCTGGAAGTTTTCTCGGGTTTTCCGCTTAAAATAGTTCGTGGGCGTGAATATCCTTTCGGAAAAGGGTATTTTGGCAAGCTAAGTACATTTAGCTGACGTACGCATCTAAGAAAGAACATTTGAGGTTCAGTATCGGGCGTCAACATGTCGGAAAGATCGAAAGGTGACGTGTCTCGTATAAACAACAACGCTAACCCGAGCAATTCGACGCGTGTTGTGAAAAACCCGCTCCTGAGCGCATCCGTGACCGGGCTGAGCTTTGATGACTTCCCCAACAAGCCCCAGCTCCTGCCCGCCGCTCCGCCAGTGGTGCATGCCCCGCCCCCAGCGCCGGCGCCAGTCCTAATCGCTGGCATCTTGAACCGCGGTAAGTGGGTCACGGTTTAGTTGGCCGGGGGAATCGAAAAAGCGGGATGGGGGCTGCTGACCTGTTGCTCAGGCGAGTCCAAAATGATAAGCTGATAAGCCAAGCCACTTGAGAGCTACTCTAATTTTACCGCGGGCTTTTTTCGGTGTTACCACTCTCTGCATTCCAAGTTAGGAATTCTTTAAACAACATCATCGTTTAATGGCATTATATTTCTTCGATTCGTTGGCACAATAAAAACAAAACAAGTATCTACTCCATGCTCCTGGTGGAGTGGGATCTATATGTGGGCAGTTCCAGTGACACCTTTCGCCTCCTATAGCAGCAGACAATGCTCCAGATGATTGCAACGATCAGCAGCAGCAGTAGAATGACCCCCAGACATATGGCTGCGATGGCTGCTTCGCTCAAATACACATCCCTCACATCGATGGTGAGGCTCCTCTGATTGCCGGCTGCGTCGTAGGCAACAAGTGATACCTTAGGTTCGCAACAGGAGGCCATGTAGGTGGCTTTTAGTGGCTCCGTGCTCCCAGCTGTATAGTAGTTCCTATAGAAGAGTCCCTCGGGCGGTGTGGCCTGCAAGCGCAACATTCCTGACTGCCAATCCTGGGCGGTAACATCCAGTGTCCAAAAGCGTTCGCCACAGTTTAGGGATTCGGGCGTGAGATAGTCACAGCGGCTGCCAAACTCCCAAGATAACGTAGGGCCAGTTGTGTCCTGAAAAGGATTTAGTTTAAGCTTAGTTTAGCTTTATTTAAAACAACAAAATTCTCACCTGAGCATCGATGCTGGTTACCACCTTAAGATTAACCGCCAATGTGGCTGTTTCGCGACCATAATTTGTAAAGGTGATCCGATCAGTGGTGCCCTGTGCCGTACCCGTGGGCACCAAAACAGTCAACCTCACAGTTCCTGTTTCCTGAGAGCGCAGATTTAATCTGCAACATAAAAACATGATTAAAATGGGATCAATTATAGTACAAAGCAGAAACCACCTTGTAGGATTCAGTTGCACCAGGAAACGACGCTCGTCGGTGACCTGAATGGTGGAATAAACCGCCTCAGAACGCATATTGGTGACCTCAAAGAGAAGCGTGGCCATTTGGCCTGCGGTAACCAGGAGCTGGGACTGTGTGCTCAGTTCGATTTTGGTGCCACATCGCTGCAGGAGCATGGCATTAAGGGTGCTCCTCGGCTGTCCCGTGGTGGAAGCAGCCAACAGAGTCTGATTCAAACTCGGAGCACTCTGTATTTCCTTGTCAGAGAAGGTTTCGATCTCGTTTTTTGGGGAATCCACATCTTCCTCTAGCTTCTCGGTGTCCTTCTCCTTATCGGGAAATTGGATGCGAGCCAATTTGGCCTTTGTCTGTCCGCTTTTGTAATAGCTATCGATGCGCTTGATGATGTCGCCTGCCGGGAAACATGGGGTAGAATGGAAGGAAAAAGCATTAGGAAACCAGCTGTGCACACGTGTTACAGAGACGACGATGATGCTGATGATGGCGTCAACGCTGACGTTCCCAACCAAGGTTGAGGCTCGGTTATCAGCAGCAGTCATTCGGGCAAACAGATCCCCGGACGCGAGCCTCGTTATCTCCAGAGTCAAAACACATAGCCCAGCCTATTCGCGCAGTTCTGTGCGGCAATCGATACCGCCAGGTTCCATCTTTGGGAGCTTGTTTTTCCATAACTCACCCAAAAACACATCAGCCTTTCGTTCGGCGCGCACAAAAACATTGTATTTTTCGTCGACCGATTCTGGCTGCAGCTTCAGCTTGTAGATTGCAGTTCGTCGCAGCTTGTTGAGCGGCACGAAGGCATCCAGTTCGTGGGGTTTCGACGTTGCCGTGGCATTAACTCCTCCAAATTTACCCAATTTCTTCAAGTTTATCTCTAAAAAGGAAAGCAATCAAAACAAATAAACAAAAAGTGAAAAATTAAACAGCTGTTTTGCCAATCGCAGTGCAACGTGGACAGCGAAACGATAACGTAACTAGCCGAAACTTTGGCAACCCTGACCTGCCCTGGCAGCTGCGCCGCAGTTGTTGTTGTTGTGAAAGAAGAAAACACGTCCACAAAAAAAAACGCGATTCAAAACAATTGTTTTTCCTTGTGAAATCGACAAATTATGAACAATTAAGTGCCGCTAAACTGTTGACCAAGAGCTGTTTAAACGTCTGACTTAAATCGTGGCAGGCAACATAGCCAAAAAGTGATAAAATCCAACGAAATTCACCGTCAAATCAGGCCACTTTTGCGAACTTGACCATGGCAGTGTGCCTAATTTGTTGTTAATAAATCGTATGTATGTATGTATGTTTGTTTATTTTTGGATTTGCCATATTGCCAAATATCAACAAAGCAGATTTTGTACAAGAAAACCCCTAATCTCAATCATAAAAACTTCGCAATTCAATTGAAGTTGAGGCAGGCAGGGGAAAAACGCCGCCCCTTTGAATTGATTTCTTCAGGGTGAAAATGCGAGTGTGCGTGCATCTTTATCGGTGTGGGGTGGCTGTGTGCCTGTGTTGGTGTAACTTCCGGAAGATTACAAATGTTTGTTTATTAGCGAAACTAGCGCGAAAAGTTATTTAAAGATTGCAACCGGGCAACAATGCTTTTGTTTATTATTTGCTAATTTTTATTTTTGGCTGTGTGCGAGCGATAAGTAGAAGCTCGAGCCTTCCATCAGACTTGAGTCACAATTATTTCGCTGTCTGCTGACCCGTCGAAGCGCAATCTTTGCTTTATTGGCCATTTATACATTCGGACTTTGTCCGTTTCGTTCAACGTGGCGTATGATTAATCTAGTGGATATTTTATTCGCTGATCCATTCGCAATTTACCCGTTCTACGTTTTGCCTTTGGGTTAGTCAGTCAACAATAACATTTTGTGCCGGACAGTTGAAAAAGTGCTCGAGAATTAAAACAGAAACACAAGAAATATAACAAATAAACCTTTAATTATTAAATACTTACCCTTCAGGACGAAAACAAAAAGGACAAGTGACAAAAAGTAGTGAGAAAGTGTGCAGGGTGAAGTTTGAAAAATACAAAAAACTTGCAGCTTTAATTTATATTGAATTGGTAATATATTAAATTTGTTTTTTTTGTATTTTTAGGAACATTTATATCTTGTTTATTAATTCATATCCAACATAAAACTGCTAAATGAATTAATAAACAATTAATGCAAGTGTTTAATGGTTAATGGTTTAATCAAGTTGGTTTTTCTTTGTTTTCGGTTTTATTTTGTGGACCCTTAAAAGACTAAAACATTTATTACTTTATCGGTAAAACAATAAACATACAAATTACATATATTGAAATATTCTTTGTACTACAGTTAAGGGTTATGTGTTCATTTTGCTTGAGCATTATTATTATTCTAGCGTTTTGGTTAAGGAAAGCATTGGTTGGGGGCCTCAGCTATATGTATATATACAGATGTCAGCAGAGCCTGACTTGGGATTATAAGAGATTAGGTAGCAGCGATTTCTCGGGGAGTTTGGGTTAGTCAAGGACCTCTTACAAGCTAAGGACATAAATTACAACATTACGAGTAGAGTACACAATTATTGTCGTGGTTTCTCTTTGTCTGGAATGTTATGGCAAGAGATATATACATATATATATATATTCTCTCGCCTTTAAGGAGCTTGTGCCATATGTGGAGGGTGTGGACTTAGGTCTAAGTAGGCTTGGCACAGACTCTCTAAAACACTAAAATACAACCCTGCGTTAGTAAGTGCGATAGAGCAACAGAGGAGTCGGTGCTTGGGTAACTCGGTTGTTGGTTTTTTTTGTTTTTGTTTTTAGGGAGAAGAGACTAACCACCATTTGGCGTCTCCATCGAGGCCCGCCTCATATTCGCATCAATGCGCACATGGAGGCTTGAAAGCGTTGTGTCCACCGGCAAGTCCAGCTCCTGGGAGCCCTGATAGGCATCCGCAACCAGGGTGAGCTGAAAGAAGGAGAGAAAATGCATAGCAAATGAGTTTAAATTCCAACATTTAAATCAGTTTTCTGTTAATTTAAATCCATTATATTTTAGGCATTTAAATTGCCTTTAACTTAATTCAAAAAGCCGGAACTCATTCGATTCCAATTATGCAGATTTCTTGTTTTTCGATGCAGAATTCGAGTACAAAATACTTGATTTCCTGTTTTCGCTAAGCTCAATGGGTTTATTTTTGACTTGCTCTCGTCTAGGCTTCCTTTCTATCAACAGATTTGCTTGCCCTTCACTTTTCTTTCCATAACCCAGTTTTGCAGTAGCCTCCGCACAACCACAACAATAACAATAACAATAACAACAACAAAAGATGCACCATCATCGGCGGCAAGTCGCTGGCTGCTCTCAAGCACACCACCTGCCCATCTGGCGTAGTCTGGCCTGGCCTGGCCGAGAGGTAATCCAAGTGGCTTCGTCTCAGTTGGCTGCTTGGGCAACACTCGTCTCTGGATCTTGTTGCCATTTGCCGCTGCCACTTTCGGTTTTCAACACTTTTGGGCCTTCCCCTCGGTGTCTGTGTTTAACTTTTGCTTTGACTTTTTGCACACACACTTTAATTTTAATTACCCCAATTGCTGGTCAGGTTTACTCGTTGCTATCATATCTCACCGTATTGCCCGCTATGTGCTGCCCATGCTCGGTGCTGACAATGTGAATGATTTCGCCACCAGACCGGATGGCCACCTCGCCCAGGATTCCGCCCACAGCGTCCTCGGTTTCATTCTCGCTGCCCGAACGCTCACCGTACCAAAGAAGGAAAAGCTGAAATAAATAAGGATTTGTTTTTACCTTTGAGTTTAGAGATTAGAGATAGTTTTCTTTAAACTACTGAAGAAATCAGAGAAATGAATTAATTCTAAACAATTCCCCTTTTTTTTTTGGACTCACCCTGATCCTCTTCTTAAGCAAAGTAATGGCTGCATCCTGAACAAGTTCTGTGTGCGGTGGAATTGTAGCCGTGGATATGAAGACGGCACTGTCGTAGGGTACCAGCTCGGCGGCATGGAGCACGCCTACAAATGAATTGCCGCCCTCATGCTCCTTGGTGCTATTCAGGC
This sequence comes from Drosophila mayri, assembly GCA_008042485.1. NCBI lineage: Eukaryota > Metazoa > Arthropoda > Insecta > Diptera > Drosophilidae > Drosophila > Drosophila mayri. The sequence goes on from VNJN01008371.1 coordinate 289,802, forward strand.
CAGCGAGGAACTCGCGGGTGTTGTTAAAGCTAAAGGCTGAAGGGGCTCCTAAAACAATTTAAATAAATTAATTGTAATTCAGTAAATTTAGAAAGTAAACCTGACTTACCGTCTCCATTAAGCGTCACCAAAACAATTTTAATATCAATATTCTTGTCCTGCAAGGCATCAATGTAAAGTCGCTTTGCCTGCTCCAAAGAGGCAGAAGAGGGATCCACTATCACCGCCAGCGGCATGCGAATATATACATCCTTAATATAATTCCGCAGCTGATCGGCCGGCAAAAGTTCCGGCTTGACGCCACCGGACACTTGGATGTGCTTGGCCTGCTTCCTTGGACTGGGCGTTGATGTTGTGGTAGTCGTTGTCGTAGTCGAAGTTGTTGTCGTGGATGTAGACGTTGCACTGGCACCTGGAGGATTAGGTGACTGAGTGGTCGCCCAGGGGAAGCTACCAAAACGAGCCCTCACTATGGGCAGTGGTGCTTGTGTGGTCGTTGTAGTTGTTGTCTGGGGCTTCATCTCAGTCTGGTCATCGTAGTATTCATCTTCCGTCGAGTATTTGAACGGATTGGGTTTATCTTTACTGGGCAATTGTTGAACTTGGGCCTGGGGAATGGGTTCCAGATGCTCCACTTGGTATGACACATCGACTGGCAGTTGCTCTTCCACCGATTTTGTGGCCTCCTCCTCTACGATGTAGTCGGAGGCGTCATGTTCCTGATCCCGTTGCGGGAATCTCTCTGCCTTGGCCTGACGCACATATTCGGGAATCATTGTGGTGGCTATTCTAGCTGTAGTGCTGACCACAGTCTCTTCTTCGGGATTATCGTCGTAATAGTAGTCTTTGGAGGATTTGGCAGGTTCCTCCTCTTTAACCACACGCTTCTGTGCGGACATTTCCTCCATTGTCTCGGCAGCAGTATTCTCTTCGGAATACGGGGCCATGGTATTCATTCTGCTCTCCATGGGCCTCATGGTGCTCATCTCCTGTTCCACGGGTTGGGTGTGATCCTCCTCCAGGCTGTTGCGCTGCTGCTGCATCTCTGATTCCACCTCCGCTTCCAGCTGGGCAGTGTCAAAGATTTCGTCATTGTTGGACCCACCGCCCATGTCTCCGTCGTAGTCCTCATCCTCGCCGGAAGCAGTGGAAGCGAGGAGCAACCCCAGGAGGAGCCAGCCCAGCCAAAGCTGCGTTCTCAAAATCATTTCTGTGGATTTTAATGGATGCCTCTTAGCTGTCCTCACTTGTCACCATCCAAGTCTGCAAACACATCAAAAAAATGACAAAATTACAACTTTTTGGAAAGCTTTTGAGAGTTCAATGATTGATTGATTGATTGGTTGGTTGACTTCTTTCGCTTACTTAATTGACGCAATTATTCATTATTATTTCGAGTTCACTTTTGTCAAACCGTTATTTTTAGTTTTGTAGTTTTTTTTTTGTATTTTTTTTTGGGTCTGTCTTCTTTTCAACACTTTCGCATTTGCTAAAAAAGTGAAATGTTTTGACTGCTCGTTTTGATAATCATCGTGTTTGTTATTAAAATCATTTTAAATAATTATAATTATCAGCTGACAAATTGAGCATTTACGGCAAATTGACGGAGAGAGATTTTAGATTCAAGGAAATTTCCATTTATCTACGAAATTCATTAGAATTTCATTTAATATTTATGCGGAAGTTGATAGAGAGAGTTGTCAGTTAAATGGGATTAAAAATTAATTGTTATAACAAATAAACAAGTTAATAAACTGTCAGGAATTTAATTATTATTTGATTTGATTTTGATTTCATTTAAAATGATTTTTGCAAAGTGCTGTTTACCTTGCTAGAAAATAATTCCTAATTGACAATATGCTTTTTTAGCTAAACTTGATTTAAAAAATTAAGATTACTTTCGAAATTAACAGATAAAAATACCTAGTTTACACATGTATTTAAAACAATTAACAATAATACCAACTGTTAACTTTTATCAAAAGCCTAAACTATTTAACAAAAGTCATGTTCATGGGCATGCCGCAATTTATGCGCCTTGAAGAACCGAAACTCATTCAAATTGCAAAATCAGACAAAAAACACAGAGAGAGGCCGGTGAAAAATCGTCTGTACGTGCAAAGATCAACCGAAAGTCCAAGTGGCTTGGTTAGGGTATTAAAAATTATATATATATATATATATACAGATACTATATGGTCAAGGTTTTGTCAAACCTGCTGCAGGTGAGGGAAATAGAAACACAGAAAACGAAGAGGTTGCCGCGCAACGTTGACAATAAAAATAAAAGGCATTTTATAAAAAACAAATCACACATGTGAACATTTGATAAATGAAAAAATAAAAATGTTTAGACTTGATTAAAGCCGCAGGGAACACGCTAACTTTTAACTTCAATTTGCTCAATTTTTTAATATTTAATTAGGCAAAATGCAATTAACACTTTTGGCTAAGGCGTCATGCACAAACGCTTTTATGATAAGTTATTTTCCCTTACTTTATTTTTCGTTTTTTCCTCTATATTTTTTTGTTGCATTTTACTGGCTGTTTGAATAACAAATTACCAACAAATCAATTTGAATGATTGATTTCTTGGCTCTCGGTTTTTGTTAACGCGCCTCGTGATTGCGATGTGATTGTGATTTGTGCTGTGGATGCGATATGCAGCATGAAGAGCGGGTCGCGTTTTTGCCTCCAACGAAACGAGCAGCTGCCATTAATTAACAATATGCAAAGCCGCAAAAAAAAAATATATATATATATATATAAAACAACGAAGGAAACAAGTATACATTCAAGTTGAAATTCAAAATGTATATCGCATCGATGCGTAAAATGGAAATAAATTAAGTTAAAATATTCTGTCTTCGTTTTTCTCGTTTGGCAGCTGCTGCCGCCTGTTTCAGCTTCGAAAATGATTTGTACATTTTTGTGCGTTGCAAGGTCAATCCGGCGGGGAGCGAATGCAATTTGATAGCCAATGGTTTTGGGGCCTCCGGACGGTCTGGAGGGTCTCTTTCGATAAATTCGTGAGAGAGGCTTCCCCCAACTGACACGTTCGTCTGTGGGTCTTTATCGGACTTAATGGCTAACTACATTGCCCAATCCCACCATTCATAAGTCATCAGCTCAAATGTTGCTCGGCAGCTTTTATTTTCTTAGATTTTCTGCAGCTGCCTGCCGGTCACGTAATTCTAAAGAAGATTGCAAATAGACTTGGCTGATCGGCTTAGTTCCGGAAATTTTGGAAAGTTTTTGGGGTGAAAAGAAAGTATTTTCGGTGAAGGAAATATATTGAAAGTTGAAAATGTATTTTTTTAAATTCATAAGAATTTATTTGCAATTAAAATTAAATAATTTTGATAAGATATGAAGGCTTTTTAAACCCTAAACCCTTGAGAGGTGGTTGAAACTCGATAAGATTATAGAAGACACTTCAATAAATCAAGAATAAGGCCTAGTCTAGCCATAAAAATCAGTTTAGTTTCATAAATCAAATATTTAAACCATTTCATTGTTTAAGAAACAAAACAAACTAACAAAAGATGCTAATCTCATTTGGTTTTGAAGCCAGGAAATTGGTGCCTAACATATAAATATTTATTGGTTAATAAAATCCCCTTAATTTGATTTATGTGTTTATGTAAACTAGGGTATATCTGTGGCGTGCCTAGAGGTTCTTCATTATTAAAAGGCAATTTATTTTGTAATTAAAGAAAAGTGCGCAGACAAAAAAAGCACACATCGAACTCCTTAAAAAAACCCAGCACGCTGTGGCAGTTCATCAATCAGCTGCTGATTCGTTTTGCTTCATAAAAAGCGCACAGGTTCTATAAACAAATTAGAGAGGCGAGCAGCAAGCACGTTGTGTTGTCGGTTTTTTTTATTTATTTACATATTTCTTTCTCGTTTGTGTTTTATTTTTTGTTGCTGTTGCAATTAGCCGGAGTCGTCGAGTGCTTTGGGAAGCTGAAATGTGATTAACCTACGCGTAAGCATTTATTTTCGCTATGATTTTTATATCACTCGGACGTTATTTGCCGTTTTTATGGCTACCCCCCCTCTCGTAAATTAATGAAAAATAATTGCGAAAATTATAAATTCAAATTGCGTTTGCTTGGCATCCCCCTCTCGTGTTAGCTGAAACGACTTGAAATGCACTCTAATTATGGCAGCTTCATTTGATGATGATCATCATAGTCACCATCAGTGATGAATATCGTGCGGATTGGACTGGAACCCTTGGAGAGAACCCACGCGCATTTATTGTTTATTTTCTCGGCATTGAACAAAAAAACACACCAAATTGGTATTGTTGATTGTCGGAAATGTTTTAAAGGGCGGCTACTATTGGCTTATTACTAATGGGAACAAATCTTCGTTGTAAGCACAGTTTGACTGCATAAATAAAAATTAAATTGATTCACATTTTTTATTCTTAAATTCCTTTGCTATGAACTTGATTTATATGCCGGGCTTTTGTTATTTAATGATTTGGTTTGCGGCTAATTTAATATTCTATTTTCTGTTTTAATATATTTTAATTAAACCTGCTTTAATTTATTCTTTCACTTGCCTTTTATGGAACTCTTCTTGTCGACGTGGCCCCCGCCGACTTCAAGTTGAATTTATATCTCTTATTTTGTAGTACTTGTTATTAAATGTTTTTATTCTTTGGAATTTTTGAAATTTCAAAACAAATAACTTAGGCAACAAACTTGTTTTCTCCTTGCTGTGCGCACAGAAAAAAATCTCAATGGATTTTAATTACACTTTGGGCGCTGCTGCACTTTATTTATGAGTTTTGCCCACTTCTTTGCATTGTTTATTAACTTGCAGATTATTATTGATTATTATTATTATGCAAATCACTTGGAATTCACTTGCAGCGGGCGACCGAAAGAAAATGAAATACAAACAAATTAAGAGCGTTCGCTTTTTCGGTCTTTGTATTGGATTAACCCGTTTAAATGTACTTCAGCCAGTTGTGGTTTTGCGATATTGGCCTGGCCAACTGCCGCGATTAAACTGATTTTTTGTTTTTTTTTGTTTTTGCTGACTTTTGCTGGCGATCGCGTCAACGTCTCAAATGAAACTGAAAGCAAAAACACAAGCGGCGGCTTTCGGAGCACAGCTTATTTTGGATCGGATCGTTTCGTATCGCTTCGGTGCTACTCGTTCGGCCTCTCTTTTGGTAGAGCCCAGATCGGGGCAGGTATATGGCCACCATAGCTATGTCCACAGCTATAGCTCTTGGCCACGGGCTGCTGCTGCTGGAATCTAGAAGAGCGTGCCACTGATAAAAAAAAAAAGCGAAACAACGTGCTGGAGAGCAGCTGAGCTGATGCCACAATTGGATATGTTCATGACACGATTGTTTACTGGCTCTGGGTTGCTCTGCGCCGCCAGCGCCATGGAAATATCTTCGGTTAACTGCCTGTTCCCCATATAATATGTGGTAGTATCAACCTGTTATGCAACCGACAGTGTTACCTGTGCCACACATAGGTACTGATATCGCAGCTGGAACAGCTGGGGTCAAGACTTCATCTAGTTAATGTGATTAGTAATAGTCACATTCTTTATTTAATTAAGTTGATTCAATAGATAAGCACGCTTATAATACACTAATCGCGGGGTTAAAATGAACAAACAATTATTTATAAAAATATATATAAAATATAGATAATATTATCACTAAGATTAATATCATTTATCAAGAATAAAGAAACAATTATTTATAAAAATAAATATAAAATATAGATAATAATATCACTGAGATTAATATCATTTATCAAGAATAAAGAAACAATTATTTATAAAAATAAATATAAAATATAGATAATATTATCACTGAGATTAATATCATTTATCAAGAATAAAGAAACAATTAGCTATAAAAATAAATATAAAATATAGAAAATATTATCACTGAGATTAATATCATTTATCAAGAATAAAGAAACAATTATTTATAAAAATATCTATAAAATATAGATAATATTATCACTGAGGTTAATATCATTTATCAAGAATAAAGAAACAATTATTTATAAAAATAAATATAAAATATAGATAATATTATCACTGAGATTAATATCATTTATCAAGAATAAAGAAACAATTAGCTATAAAAATAAATATAAAATATAGAAAATATTATCACTGAGATTAATATCATTTATCAAGAATAAAGAAACAATTATTTATAAAAATATCTATAAAATATAGATAATATTATCACTGAGGTTAATATCATTTATCAAGAATAAAGAAACAATTATTTATAAAAATAAATATAAAATATAGATAATATTATCACTGAGATTAATATCATTTATCAAGAATAAAGAAACAATTAGCTATAAAAATAAATATAAAATATAGAAAATATTATCACTGAGATTAATATCATTTATCAAGAATAAAGAAACAATTATTTATAAAAATATCTATAAAATATAGATAATATTATCACTGAGGTTAATATCATTTATCAAGAATAAAGAAACAATTATTTATAAAAATAAATATAAAATATAGATAATATTATCACTGAGATTAATATCATTTATCAAGAATAAAGAAACAATTAGCTATAAAAATAAATATAAAATATAGAAAATATTATCACTGAGATTAATATCATTTATCAAGAATAAAGAAACAATTATTTATAAAAATATCTATAAAATATAGATAATATTATCACTGAGGTTAATATCATTTATCAAGAATAAAGAAACAATTATTTATAAAAATAAATATAAAATATAGATAATATTATCACTGAGATTAATATCATTTATCAAGAATAAAGAAACAATTAGCTATAAAAATAAATATAAAATATAGAAAATATTATCACTGAGATTAATATCATTTATCAAGAATAAAGAAACAATTATTTATAAAAATATCTATAAAATATAGATAATATTATCACTGAGGTTAATATCATTTATCAAGAATAAAGAAACAATTATTTATAAAAATAAATATAAAATATAGATAATATTATCACTGAGATTAATATCATTTAT